>APFE030321341.1:2938-29824 GCA_000404065.3 Pinus taeda
GGTGAGCTTGTCAAAGTAGAGGAAAATCTTGCTGGACCCTGGGAGGAACTTGCACAACACCAAGGCTCAGGTTGTAATGGTTTCTTTTTTGTTTCCTTAATACAAATAAGTCCATTCTTCTCAATGATTTGTTGTTAATGAATCGTTTCATATACTCCTTGGTCTATATGTTGAATATGCTTTGTTTAATGGAATATTCAGGTGTTATGTAATCGTTTGATTGTTAGTGTATGCAGGTTTCAAAGTGAAGGAGAGCTCATCTGGATCAACGAAGCTAGGCTGCTACAACAAGCGTTGGACCTAAGGTAAGATCGAAAAACACTTGGTTTCTCATAGGATAATGTATATTTAGAGAAGGACTGCTCTTACTTGTTTTTTTTGTCATTAGAGAGTCTTAGACTCCTAGGGAGGTTAGTTTTGTCCGCAAAAATAACTCTTTCCGCATGATAGAGGGACTCAAGGGTGAGTCATGATGTTTGTGTTGGGGACCTATTGGGCATGGAATCCCCCCACAACATGTTTTTGGGCTCAAAGCCCAAGTTTTGAGTTAATATTGTTATAAAGCTCTACGAATTGCGGGCACAAAATGTATGTTAGAGTCATAGGGCTCTCTGCCCTAAGCTTTGAATGTAATGTCAGCCTACCCATGGTCCCTGGACCATGGGATTGTATAAATAGATCAAAGCTCTAAGTGTAAACGATAGTTAAGAGGAGCGAAGTATGAGATAGGAGCTGAGAGCAAGTGCCTAAGTATATCTTGGGTCATATAGTAGGAGAAGGCTCTACAGCTGAGTGCATAGAGGCCTAGTTGTCTGCAGCTAAGTTCGTGGACCCCAGTAGCTGAGTGCACAGGGCAGAATAGAGTCTATAACTGAAGGAAGAGAATAGTAAAGAGAAGTTTTATCTGAATTCCGTGTATCTATTCTTGGGTAGTTACATGTTTGATATCAATTGCTAATGTACTATTTACTTACTGTTTGTACTTGTATGAATTGTGAATATTGTTTAGTATAACTGAAGGCATACAAATAAGCTAAGTTAATCAACTAATATCGGGTTACTAATAAGGACTTCGGTAATAACATTGTTTGACCTCTGTGTAGGGCTACACAAAGGAAGTTTCTGAGGCTGCGAGGTACAAGAAAGTGCTCATAGCAACGTGTGCAACCACGAACTACTTGAAACCATCAGACATATCCAGGGTGCGGAAACCTGGTTCTAGCACCCTCCCAGACTACTTTGGGTGAGACCTCAGTCTACGCTCCATAGACTGTTGCTAAAAGGGCCAATATTACTGGGATTTGTTTGGCTAAATCACCTCTAAATCTGGGTCAAGCCCCAACAAGCCATCATGCATATTAGCTTGTACTGGCACCATCTTAGTTTTCATGAGCATCTCACTGTTGTCGCATGCATGATACTGTTTGTCATGAACAGTCACCAATTCCATTACTCGCTTCACACACATGGATGTTGTTCCATTTTTTGAATCTTTCATTCACTATTTTCATGGATGATGACTCACTCCTGCTTACACTTAGTATCACCATGCATTACATTCACATTTTCTTTCAGTTGCTCGTCAGTGGGTCTGGGCAGCCTTGGCTTGGACTTTGTCTCTCCAAGACTACATTGCACAATCATGAATGGGAAGGCTTTTCCTTCCTCTCAGAAAATGTGCATTTCTACCCAATGGCTATCCTCCAATCTTGCATTGTGAAATTCAAAGAGGCAATGACTGTTGGCCTAGAAAATTGTGCAATGCAGTCGTTGGGCTTGCAACCCTTGCTAGCTGCAATTGCACATTGTGCAATCCGAATAGGCCATAGGCTAGTCTGGATTACACATTGTGAAATTCCAACAACTAGCCAGCCTCCCAACAGCCCAAACTACCTTTTTTACAGTTTCGGTGCTAGTCTCCTAGCCTCCCAGGAAAAATTGCACAATCCTTGCCCGTCAATTCCTAGGTATTTTGCATGTTGTTCCTCAAGTTTGCTTTGGTTTTAGCTGATAGATCTCTTTCCATCCATGTAACCATGTCTCTAGATCTAGCATGTATTCATCTTCCTCTCAACAGCTCAAGATCAACGGCCTTCAATACAGTAGGATCAAAGGACACTGGCGGAAGTGCAACTGGAGCATAAGTTGAGCGAGTGTCTACAAGTTTGTCGATCTATGAAGACACCAATCTGATTGTAGACAAGGACATCAAGCCGAAATGGAAAAAGGTAAATGATGCATTTGCAGGCACATTTGTGGAAGGCATCAATGACTACCAAGCTTGTGTGAACATTCATAAGTCTAGTTTGTACTAGATTGCATACAGGTATCTCGTGTTCCCATGCACACACATGATACATTGGATCATCTCATACACTGATCCTGAGACGATGACATTGAGCAGTGTCAGCGAGATGGACATTGCTACCTTCATAAACAAATGTACCATATGTTGAAGCTGTTGGTCACCATGGAGACACGCTTCACCATACCTAGTAGCAATGCCAACTCCAGAGATATCTTGAGGAACTGGGTGAAGGAGCCGACCAAATTTAGGATGACACCCAACTAGATCTACAAGACGAAGACACTGCATAAGGTTTATCAATACTTGGTCATTTTTTCATGTCGCTTGTATGGCCAAGAGAACACAGAAACCTTCCCACAGAGTTGGGTAATCGCGTTAGATAAACTGGCCAATGAATGCAAAGCATGCAACTGGTTTGACATGTTGGCTCATTGGCTGAAGGAACATGTTTCAGGAGCTTGAAAACTACCCAAAGGTTATAAATTAGAAATATACATGTCCGCTTACATCTTGGATGCAATCTATTCCCATCAGGAGCTCCCGGGATTGAAGTGGGCATGGGCATTGGTGGAGACCTCTGTGAACACTTATTGCATTATGTTGTTGGAATGAAACTTTAGAGGAGTTATCACACAACTGTCTAATCATTTTGTCACCCCGGTGTACAAGATGATATTTGAATAGGATCCACCCTACATGTCGAAGGCACTAATATATATTGTAGATTGGTATGCCTCACCATTTGACACCTTCATAGGGATGTACAACCTAGAGAAGCTTCTGCATGTTCTACCGAAGTTTTCCTTAGACAAGCTCATCATGCAGGAAGTATCATACCACATCTCAGCAGGTTTGTAGGCTAGGCTACATCGGAAGAAGAAGGCACCCTAGCCACCTCTTCCATTGTGGATCAACTTATAGGAGATACATAATTTCAAGTATACATATCTTCAAGAAGATGAGATCAATAAATATTCATTTGATTCCCGAAGATACAATCTGTATCACCTGCAATGTTTTGTAAAAGATCATTGCACAAGAGTACAGTTTCAGTGGATCCATGAGGCATGTCATTGGGTGGAGGAAGACCCATGGAGATATTATTAAAACTTCTCCAAGCCCAATGAACCAGTCAACATTGATGTGGATTGGTTAATGAAGCAGAGCGAAGTAAAATCCTAGAGAGCACCAACAGTAGCACCAACAACAAAGGTAAACATACCAGCGCATGATAAGGGCAAGAGGAAGATTGTCGATAGCATGGAGGAGGAAAAAAGTTGCAAGTTTCGAGTAGACCCACTTGTGCAGAAAGAAACTTTGGAAATAGAGGTGAAGAGGAAACATCATGGCAAGGGGAACACGCAAAGGAAGAGGTTAAAATGGAGAATGGAGGAAACAGAGAAGGTGTTGCATGAGTTGAAGGAGAAATTCAGGAAGGAATACGAGCTGCGTAGACAGGAGAAGGATGTGTCCCAAGAACAAGTAAAACAGGGGGTGCAACATGTATAGGCAGATGAGACTGTGCCCGTACAGGTAGTCGACTCATCCAAATAGTTGGCACCAAGAAGATAGGGTGAGCCATCACGGGAGCAGGCCTTTGCTCAAGAGATTGAACAAGCACTTGAGCAGATGGATATTGACATGGAGCAATAGGAATTAGAGTGAGACATCGACCTCATGCCTCACCACCAAAAGGTCGACCCACCAACTTCACCAAATCCAAAATTAGAGAAAGTCCCAAGTGACCAAGGAGACACTGAATTCCTTGGAGGAAATCCAGAGGGAGAGATGCAAAAAATCTCATTTGATGAGTTCCAACATAGAGTTGTGTAATCTCACAAAGTGTCATATTTTGACAATCATACACCTCTTGCATAGTTTGAGAAATGAGCGATCATGTCTGATGTGTGGAAGCATCCAACAACATTGGCTTATGCTACCACAACATATGTTGAAGCCAAAAGCTCGAGTGTTCACTTCCTAATAGCAGCGAATGAGTGAATGGCTAAGGAGTTATAGATGTCCAAGGAGGGAGGAGAACTGGTTACAACATCTACCCAAGTAGAATTGAAGAAGGAAATACTAGATGAATTATTTCCCCTTGACACAGCCATGCAAGCATTGTATTCCAAGTTTGGTACCATGCATAAGGAAATTTTCCATCTCAATAGTTGGCAACAACGATGTGCTAGGAGAGCATGTACCTTGTCAAACATGCATGTTGTCTTTTATTACATGAAAACATGGACATGAGATGAAAGGGATCCCCGTTACACTTTCCCAAGATGATGAAGCCCAGAGCGGTCATGCTGAAGGCATGCATCTAGAGTCAGATCCGAAACTATGAAGATCTCCCATAGCTCATCACTAGTCTATAGGCTTCCCATACAAGAGTATTCAGGAGTATGGATGTTGTTGTGCTCACACATGAGATCCTGTCTATTGGGACACTCACCCAGGCAAAGACAAAAGCACAGTTCTTATTGGAGCTTGACTCATACTTTCACGTGTTGATGTACATAGCCACTAGTCCATACTTGGTAATTAGTGTAGACACCATGCACAAGTATGTTGTTGGTACAACCTCACTCAAGAAAATGATGTGTATGTTATAAGACAAGTTGGATAGAGGAGCCTGAGAAGTGTACCTAGATCTTATGGAGGAAAGAGTTCGTTTCCAGAAAGATTTCACCTTAGAGTACATTGACACCATCACAGACTACCAAGCTTGGCATCACTTTGCTACTCTCAACCACCATGAGGATGTCAAAGCTTTGGTCTTCCCACAGTTGTTTGAGTCATAGTGATATCTTGTATTGCTTGCTCAAGCCTATTTTGTCTCACATGGGTACATGTGAAAATTGTATGTGATGTCTTGTCAAGTGTAAGTTCAAGGGTCGATAGTTGGATGTAAAATTCATAGAGTAGATGAAGAGTCTTGAGGGTAGATGAACTATCACAAAGGGGAATGTCAAGGGCCACCCCACCCTTTGCTATATATAGTCCCTCATAACTCATTGTATAGGCTTTTGGTTAGCCAAGCTTTTAATGGGAGTATCTTAGAGAGAGCTTGGATAGTATTGTAACGAACCTTAGTTTCTCCACTGCACAGAGCTAGTATATCTCTTTAGATGAGTAGGTGGTAGTGAGTGTAACGTTCCGCTGTTGGAACTAGTGGTTGGTCATGGATGTATTGTATGATGAGAACTTATACTTCTTAATATAACAACGTTAGAATGTTTCATGCATATTTCGTATTGTATTTTAGCTATCTTGTTTACTCTAAATGATATATGTATATGTTTTCTTATGCATGCATATGTAGCTGTTTTCTGTATATGTATGTATGAATCTTAGTTAAATGTGTTGTTGGTTTAACCATCACTTTGGATTGCTATCTTACTTTCCTTACATGTTTGATGCATCTTTTCTCGTTTGTTCCCTTCTTAACTCCATGCTATCACAGGTTTCCAAGGGGCGCACTCACCTCACCTTTCATGTGTTAGAACCACTCATGGACCTTCCTTGACTTTCCGCATATGTCACATCCTTACTACCAACAAGGACATTTTACTTGCCTCTGTGCAAAACCACAATCAAGGCGATACCATACAAACTATTGCTGGGAATCCTACACCAAACGGTCTGAGGTCTAATTGGGACTTTTATTGGGGAGATCCCTTGACATGTTCGTGGGTCCAACACTGTCAACATTTCTGGTGCTAGAAGGAGGGCCAGATGACAAGTTTTGTCCTCTCACCTTGTTTTGAACGTTTTCACATATATCATGGATTATGTTACTCTCACCCCTCCATGATGTTTTTCGCATGCCGAACATCTCAAAATCACCATGGATTTTTTTGAGCTCTTGTCAAAATTCACGTATGATGGTGAAGACGAAGTGGCCTTGCTTATGTTCTTACATGAATTCCTTGCCATGCTTGATGAGGAAGATGGATTTTTTTGTGAACATGCCAGTCTTCTCCTTGCACACACACTTGTCGAATCCCCACGACGGTGGTGTTTATGGCTACCAACTAACAACGTGCACTCACTTGAGAATTTTTGTGATCTCATTGAAGATACTTTACATCATTTTGATCCAAAACATCTTGACCAAAAACTGTTACAACAATGGAATGCCTCAAACGAATCGCCTTATTATTTTTGGCAGTGCTTCCATGTTTTGCAGTTTCAAGCTCCAAAAAGTGAGTTGAAATTCTAGTATCTCATCGACAGATTCGAGTATTGTCTTATCAAATTTGTCAATCCCAAAAGGATATATGATCCCAGGTGTCACTCAACATAATTCAGTGTTGGATCTGCGCAACCAAAGATAGACACAGTCGCTGTCATAAGTGATCGTCCTCCATCCCCTCATCAAACAACTCCACCGCTGCAAATTAATGCGAGAGAATATATGGACACATCTGTTCACCTGTCACATCCTCCCAACATCACTTCACTTAATTATTGTGCATATTTGGTTGTGAGTCCATTATGTTGTCACATGAATTTTGTACCACAACCTCCGTCTTCGTACTTGGATAATCCTTTGGATGATACTATCTTGTGTTCCTCCATTCCAGACTCTACACTTGTTGTCAACGAGGACCAATCCATCAAAAAAGTTGGTGTTTCACAACCAACATGCACTAGCATTCATGAAGAGTACGACTGGGAGCTTGAGCATCAACAGGCAGTGAAGGAGGACTCCTTTCTATCCGAGCCCCCCCATTCTTTCTTCACATCTTCGATGAACCCGCCATCCATGATTTCACATGTGTATCTCCATCTACGGATGCACCGATTGTTGATCATTCATAGGACACACCAAATGTCAGTCCATCATTTGACAATGGAGAGGATAAACTATTCATTGAAAATCCACTTCACTTTTCATCTGCCTTTTCTGAAAACATAGAGGGTGAATTTGTCTGCTTCTCATCTACCCCTCTATTTGATTCATCATATCATGAGGATGTCGATGAAATCATTGATTTTTTTACTGTAGTTTTCCTGATCTATTTAATACTCTATTCAATCACAATGATGATTTTATCGTAGTTGATTTTTCAAAACCACTTGTTTATGATGATCTATCTGTCGATGAAGTCAAAACCCCCTAGACTGTTGAGGAATTTCAGCTCAAGTTGATGGTTATTTCAGGCCCTCCTTGTCCTGAGGTTGGTTTCACTTCTGATCAAGAAATTGTTGAAACACCCGAGGCTCCTCATCACTCATCTATATGCATTAAAGATCAATCTCACACATAGATCATGTCACAGTCAAGAGTATGCATATGATTCACATCTGCACATAGTGTCGCACAACACAATGACAAGTCCATGGACTGCATGTTATGCACTTGCACTCACTTATGTTATGTTGACACATTGAAACATGAAGTGTGTTTGTCTTCATTGTTATATCTTTTTTGTTTGTTGGTTCACACAACCAAGTTTCTAGAAAACCATGCCTTCACCAACATGGGTCAACCAATGCGTCAATGGCTGCATTGGAAGCATCACTTCACGTGATCATGCCCATGCACAATTAGCTTAGGAGTAGGAATAGTGTTTTCTTTTGGTTGTTTGCTTACTTACCTCACTCTTTTTTTGTCTACTTGATTTTTTGCTTACTTGCTTTGCTTTCACATTTACTTATTATTTTTCTTTGTTTTGTGCTTTTTTTCTTGTTTTTGTTCGTAGGTTATTTTCGCATAAAACTGTGTGTGGCTCTTGAAACAAGCTCGGTAAAGTACAAGAGGACTTGTGCAACTATCACTACTTGGTTATCTATCATGTTGCCTCTGTATGAAGAATTTGTTATCTTCAATCCATGATATGCCAATGGAAAATACATATTGTTCGAAGTGAACCTTGGTGAAAACACAAACGCTTGCACGCTAACTACTGTCACCTACTCTAGTCAGTTTTTTTTGGGTTAACCCTTTCACATCTCAGTCAAGAAGAGTAAGGTGAGGGGGAAAACCTTAACATGAACATCGGAGGTATATAATAAACTACTTGTCTAAAGTAACAACCTCTTATGCTCTCAATAAGTTGGCATCCCTCTTCTACCTCTAAAATAAATAAGTGCTATGCACATGTTATGAAAAAAGAAAAAGTGAAAATTTTGAAAAATTAAAAATGAATAAGGCGAAAGAAGAGAAAGGCTTCCTGCTCAGAGAGGTGATGCAAGTAACTCTGCTAGGGTACTAACTAGGCTTTATGGTAGTGGAGCGAGGCTTTTGTTCTTGTGTGACTCCATCGGGGTACTATCCAGGCTTATTGGCAGCAGAGCAACACTAGAGATGAAACTAAGACTTTGACGACCATACTACTTGCGCACCAATACATCCCTCAACCTCAATCGAAACAACTATGTTGGCTTGGCTTGGAATTCAAGTCGATCAACCAAGAGCTTAGCAAACGCTACATCTTACAATCAAGAAAGTGTGGAAAGCAAGATGAACAAAGAGCTGAACAATACTTCTAGGGTGCTAGACTTGCTTTTTATGAATAAGGTCCATTTAGAGAGTTGGAGTTCTACCAGTGTGTCACCAATTGTTGTGGCAGCTACAACCACCCTTTAAAATTTTGCCTTAGCTTCGTTTTGGAGCTTCCTTACCAACCATCCTCAACATCATGTCTTGCATTGTCAAGTACACAAGGTTCAGTGGTTTTCTAGTAGCATGACAACCTGTGCAAGATATCTTATTGCATTCCCCCCATAGGCTACTTCCTGGAACTTGGTCCCACTACAGGCTAAACAACTCCCTTAATAAATTTCTCAATTCTAGAGGGGAACCAACCTTCCCTCCAGAAATTGTACAATCCTGATTGGTAGCCTGCTAGCCTCGGGAATTGCACAATTGCGCCTATCAACCTTCCCTGGAAAAACTACGCAATCTAGCCCAACCGTACTACTCATCCCAGAAATTGTGCAATCCTAGGCAGTATTTAGGTTCTCAGCCCATAAATGGTGCAATCCTTTTGGGCATCCAACCCACCTTCCTCGAACAAAACTGTGCAGAAGCTTCCCTCAGTCAGGCACGTTGTTGCATGTGACATCAGGTTGGTTGGTTCCACCCAAGAACGAGAAAAATTGACTTGCATGCATGGGCTTATTTTTTATGAAATAGCAATAATGAACATGTAAAAATCATCCCTATATCTTAGGTATCTATTTTTAGCAGATGGAGGTTACATGCAAAGATCGTTTTAGAATCTTTCCTCCAAGTGTCGCTTTTTCCTAGATTTGTGGCATGCTCGTCATGAGCATCAAAATTATTTATTCAAAACTTCAGAGCTCACTTCTTCACATATATCTTGGAGCTCTGCCATCCCATAGCACATCTAGGAGACTTTGACAGATCCAAATCAACTATTTACGGGTTATTCCTCTCAATTTGTCCTTTGTAGCATTTTTGTCACTTTTTTTTATTTTGGTTTGTGTGAGTGTTGTCTACTTGATTTTTGTGAATGCTTTTTATTGTTTGCATGCATATTAGCTTGTAATAGCACCATATTAGTTTTTGTTAGCATCTCACTATTGTCACATGCATGACACTATTTTGCAAGAATGGTCGTCGATTCAGTGACTCACTTCATAGACATGCATGTTGTTCTATTTTCTGAATCTTTCATTCACTGTTTGCATGCACGATCACTCACTAATGCTTACACTTAGTATCGCCATGCATTCACACTCACATTTGATTTGAATTTCCCATCGGTGAGTCTAGGCAGCCTTGGTCGGGACTTTGCCTCACCAAGACAATATTGTGCAATCCTGAGAAGGAAGGCTCTGCCTTCATCTAAAAAAATCACATTTCTTCCCAGTGACTATCCTCTAGTCTTGCATTGCACAATTCTGAGAGGTAGTAACTGTTGGCTTAGAAAATTGTGCAATGCAATCACTGGGCATGCAATCCTTGCCAGCTGGAATTGCACATTACGTAGTCTCGGTAGCTAGTAGGCTAGTCTAGATTGCACATTGTGTAATTCCAGTAGCCATCCAGCCTCCCAACATCCTGGACTACCTGTTACGCAGTTCTGGTAGCCAGTCTCTTGGCCTCCTAGGAAAAATTATGCAATTCTTGTTAGCCAATCCCGAGGTATGTCGCATGTCGTTCCTCAAGTTTTCTTTGGTTTTAGCTGACAGATTTCTTGCCATGCATGTTTCCATGTCTCCAGATCTAGTAGGTATTCATTCGCCTCTTAGAAGTTCAGGATCAATGGCCTCCAAGAGAGCAAGATCAAATTACAACGATGAAAGTGCAACTGGAGCAACAATTGAGTGAGTGTCTACTAGTCTGCCAACCTATGAAGACACCAACATGATTGTGGACAAGGACATCAAGCTAAAATGGGAAGAGGTCAATGATGCATTTGCAGGCACATTTGGGGAAGACCTCGAAGACCTCTTGTTATAGACATATTTGGGCACATCAACCCCAAACTTGTATGTCGATTTATTAGGGCTCATCAACCCATAAAAGAGTTGTTTCATACCCTAAAGGAACATAGTCATATGAATACATCATTCCCCTAAACGTCCATCTGAGAAACCATCCAGAAATTACCTAAATTGAACCATATTGACTGCTCCACTGCAAAGTGCGATGCATACTGAGTGGTGCACTGCCAGGGTGAGATGCATACTTATTAGGCCTTCTTTAAGGTGCGATGGGCGAGGATGGACAAATGTCTGAGACATTTTTGTAGGTGGTTGCTCATGGAATCTTTTAGAAAATTGTCCTGTGCCACTTGCCTCTCTGAATTCGCCCAAGGATGAGTAAGGGATCTAAGAAATATCGAATCCCTTCTCTTATGGAATCAATTGTAACAAGTGGAATGACACTAATCAAACCCCATGGATGAATCACACCGTTGCACACATATATAAATGGATCCCTCATCTAAGAGATCTAGAGGCTGGAATATTGTGAGTTGCAAGGAAGTGCTGATAGTTTGTAATTGAGGAAAGAGCATTGTATTGTTGGAGTGATATTGTTATTTCATGAGGTAAAGAAGGATTGAAGCTGGGAGGATGATGTTGGATTAGACAACTAGGTTGTAATTCTCCCTTCTATTAATAAATTTCTTCAAGTTTTCTGCCATATGATTGTGCAATTGTGAATGTTATCATTTGTGAATGTTATCATTTGTTCATTATATATCTGATTCTGTAATGTTTATGTTGTAATATATCACGATGCTTTGATGGTTCTTTGCTGTTGTACTTGTGAAAGTACTCTCCAAGCGTGTTAAGTATGGGGGGGGGATGTACAAGATCTGTCAAATGGGAGAGAGAGCAAGCAAGGGATTAAGCAGAAGTTCCAAGTTGGTTCCATTATCTTTCTCTTATCTGTTACACATAGAAGAAATCGTTGAATTACTTTAAAATATTGTTTCTAGGGTAGCTGCCAAACCTAGAGGGCTAGCATTCTTTAGGAATACTAGTTTTCCTAGAAACCCCTCTAAGTCTATGTGAACATTCACAAGTCTGGCTTGTACCGGATTGCATGCAGGTATCCCGTGTTCCCATCCGCAGACATGATACCTTGGATCACCTCACACATTGATCCTGAGACGATGACATTAAGCAATGTCAGCAGGATGAAGATTGGTACCTTTAGGTCATAGGATTATGAACATATGTAACATACGTTGAAGCCCGTGGTCACCATGGAGACACCCTTCAACGTTCCCAACAACAATGTCAACTACAGGGATATCTTGAAGAACTGGGTGAAGGAGTCGGCCAAATTCAGGATGACACAAAACCAAATCTACAAGGCAAAGGTATTGCGAAAGGCGTATCAACACTTAGTCATCCTCGCATGTCACTTGTATGGCCAAGAGAGCACAAAAACCTTCCCACAGAGTTGGGTGATCGCATTGGACCAACTAGCCCGTGAAGGCAAAGCATGCAAGTGGTCTGACATGTTGGCTTACCGATTGAAGGAACATGTAACAAGAGCTTGACCGCTACCCAAAGGTCAGTAAGTAGAAATCTACATGTTGTCTTACATCTTGGATGCAATCCGTGCCCATTAGAATTTCCCAGGCTTGAAGTGGGCATGGACATTGGCAGAGACATCTATGAACACTTATTGTAATATGTTGTCCAAATTCAGCTTCAGAGGAGTTATCACATAGTTGTCCGATCATTTTTTCATCCCAGTGTACAAGGTGATATTTGAACAGGATCCACTAGAGTGAGATCCAGAACTATGAAGATCTCCCACAACTCATCACTAATCTACAAGCTTCCCATGCACAAGTGTTCAGGAGTATGGTTGTTGTTTTGCACACACATGTGATTCCATCTATTGGGACACTCACCCAGGCAAAGACAAAGGCATAGGTCTAATTGGATCTTGACTCATACTTTGACAAGTTGATGTTCATAGTCACCAGCCTAGACTTGGTGATTAGTGAAGTGCACAAATATGTTGTTGGTCTGATCGCACTCAAGACAATTATGCGCATGTTATTAAATGAGTTGGATAGAGGAGTTGAAGAAGTGTACCTAGATGTTTTGGAGGCAAGAGTTTGTTTCCAAAAGCATGTCACCTTAGAGTACATGAACACCATCATGGACTACAAAGCTTGGCATTAGTTCGCTACTATCGACCAACATGAGGATGTGGAAGAGATGGTATTCCCATAGTTGTTTGAGTCATAGTGATATCTTGTATGGCTCGCTCAAGCCTATTTTGTCTCACATGGGTACACGTGCATATTATATGTGATGTCTTGTCAAGTGTAAGTTCAGGTGTCGATGGTTGGATGTAATGGTCATAGAGTAGATGAAGAGTCATGAGGGTAGATGAATTGTCACAAAGGGGAATATCAAGGGCCACGCCACCCTTTTCTATATATAGTCCCTCATAAGTCATTGTATAGGATTTTTGTTATCCAAGCTTCCAATAGTATTATCTTAGAGAGATCTTGGATAGTATTGTAAAAAGCCTTGGCTTCTCCACTACGTAGAGCTAGTATGTCTCTTTGGAGGAGCAGGTGACAGTGACTGTAACGTTCCACTGTTGGAACTAGTGGTTAGTCATGGATGTATTGTATGACTGGAACTTACACTTCCTAATATAACAGAGCCAACATGTTTCATGCATATGTCATATTGTATTTCAGCTATCTTGTTTACTCTAAATGATATATGTATATGTTTTCTTATGCATGCATATGTAGCTATTTTTTGTATATGTATTTATGAATCTTACTGAAATTTGATATTGTTTTAACCATCACTTTGGATTTCTAGCTTACTTTCCTTCCATGTTGTGATGCATATTTTCTTGTGCGTTTCCTTCTTAACTCCATTATATCACAGGTTTCTAAGGGGTGCACTCACCTCACCCTTTTTGTGTTAGAATTTCTCACACACCTTCCTTGACTTGTCGCATATGTCATGCTCTTGCTACCAACATGGACATTTTACTTGCCTCTATGTGATACCATGGTCAAGGTGATAACGTACGACCCACTTCTGGGACTCCTACACCAAACAATCTGAGGTTAATTGGGAATTCTTAATGGGGATATCCTCTTACATGTTAGCGGGTCCAACACCATCAACACAACCATGCCTCATGATCTACATGTGTACTTGAAGAAGAAGAAAATTACACATCCCCACCATCATCTGAGGCTGTTATCACCTCTTTAGAAGGAGCATCATCAGATCCCTTTCATTTATAAGGAGCTTTAGATCTACAATCCTTTTTGAAGTGTAATTCCTTTCTGCATTTCCAACACACCTTTACAGGTTTTCCTAGATATTTAGATCTACCACTCAAGGACTTATTTTTATTTATGCTATGGGATCATCCTCATATAGACAAGGCATATCCATTCTATCCCTCCATTTTTTTTCATCTCATCTCCTCTGATAGCAAGGATGTGACTATTTCATCAAACTTCAAGGTAGTTGGATTGCTACATATTGCAACAACTAGATTATACCATGAATCTAGTAGAGAACGTAGAAAACTGATGCACTTGTATTCATATGAAATTTTAATATTAACAAATAACAACTAGCTTACCAGAGTATTAAAGGCATTTAAATGCTCTATCACCGAGTCTCCATCCTTCATCCTCAAGTTATATAGTTTTTTCCATAGGAACAATTTATTCACTGGAGACTTGGATTGGTACAAAATCTTTAACTTGTCCCATAAAGCCTTCACTGTAGCTTCCCCTAGTATATTTAACAATACTGAATTTGAGATACACAACTATATTATTCTTTTTTCTTTCCAATCCAAATTCCCCCACTCTTCATTTGAAATTACCATTGGTTTAGTACCTGGATCTACCACGATCCACTAAACTTTATCCACCAGTAGATCCTCCATCTTGAGTTTCCACAACTCAAAAATATGACAATTGAATTTATCGATCTCTATCTATCTACTACTCACCATATTCTTTCACCACTAGAATTGATCCTGTACATGTCCCATTGAATAGGGTCTTGAACCAATCTAAAAAATACCATGGGTAAAAAACCATCATGCCAAAAATGATGTGTGGAACACATCATAAAGCCATAGGTAGGTTCAACCACCTAATATAAGGTCCAAAAAAAAAAATCCAGGGTACTTCCCTGGACCCCATAGAGGGGGGATACTACCCCCCTCAAACCCCCCAATAGGGGGGCATTCTTCCCCCCGTATGACCCCCCCACTGTGCCCGAAGAAATGAAGGGGAGACTGGACACAACCCCAACATTGCACATGAGGCTAGTCATGGAAAGAATATAACACACACCTAATAGATATATTGATATATTCTAAGAATGAAAAAGAGAATTCCTAACATTAAGAAATAGTATTGAGATTGTTGAGAGAGCATAAGATGCATTTCATGCTTAGAAAATGAAGTTTCTTTTAGACTGTTGTAGTAGCTACAACCACCCTTTAAAATTTTGGCTCGCATGAAAATTTCAAATCCTACCATGGATCCCATGATCAACCATTCCTTGGTCATTCATTCGTAAGATGATGATCTCAAGCCCCCCCTCCTTTGTCTTAACAGTTGTTCATGTTCTCATCGTTATGCAACATGTGTCATCCTTGGGAATGGGGATTATTATTTGTCATGCAAAGGGAAGTTAGTTCTAATTCAAGGGGAAATATTTGTGCATATGGGTCCTTCCCATCACAGACATGTTTCACACTCACTTCATGCACTCTTGTCATGAAGTTTATTGCATCAACCAGAGTATGTTCTATATGTTCTAGATGGTCGATGTTGTATCACTAAGTGTTCAATTATGTGATAATAGTTGATTTCTATCACTGTTTACATCATTTTAACCAATCCCACACTTAGTCAATTTCCTGAGTAACCTAGCGTCATCTAGCTTTCTGGAACTACACATTTCTCTTTTTCAACCCTCAAGTTTTTTTCCCTTGCTTGCTGAAACTACACAATGTGAAGAAACAACAACCTCCCTTGGCATCCAAAATTGTGTAGTGATTTTCTCCAGTGTCCTTCCCTTATCCGAAACCCACTGTCTCCAAAAACTATGCAGTATTGTCCCTCAGTTATCTAGTCTGCCTTACATTCAAAAGCTATGCAGATGTCCTCTCGGGGCCTCATCCAGGTAGCATTCACTGCCCACTAAAATTGTGTAAATGTATCTCTTAGTGACCACAAGGAAATATGACATGTTTGATGACTCTAAAGGAGTTGAGGAGAAGGACCAAGGAACCCAATTCATGATAGAAAATCAGGAACACATGAAAACCCCATCGGATGCATAACCCTCTAGAGGGTAAGTATGGTAATCCAAGCACGTGTTTTGAAATACATCTCTTAGTGTAGCTTGAAGTGTTGTTGATCATCATCATATCATTCTCTCCTCAATGAAAACCATGTTTGTAAGCACTGAAATCCATTCCTTGTGTTTCCTTTATGTGTGTTGCTCCTTGTTTCTTGTTGGACCAGTGGTCATCTTTTTGCATATGGATTTATTTATCATGCTTGCAATCTTGTCCTAGCAATTTCGAAGGTTCATATTTGTGTGCAAGTTGTATTCTCTCTATGAACATTGTTCACACTCACATACAAAGTTGTTAGCATGGTCGCACAAGTGTCCTCACAGTCGTCTGAAGGTTTATCTCAAGTGTTGCACTTGTCGCTCTTAGCTTTAAGATAGTCTCACTGAGCACATGTTTTGTCTTATTGGTTTTTTTTTTCTTGTCGTCAAAATATTTTAAGTGTATGATCACATTTTCATTCTACACAAATTCAAATTCTTTTAACACTTAGTCATTTTCTTGAAAATATGCTTGATTGGGCAACCTCCTTTAGCCAGACCCCTACTCACCTGCACTACACAGTCTCAGCCCTCAATGTCCCTGCTTTGGTTCCCAGAATTGTGCAGTGCCTAAGGTTGTCTTCCAAGTCAACTATACTATGCAATCTAGGAAGTAAGTAGCTTGTTTGCCTCCTAGAACTGTGCAAAAATTTCCTCCATGTCCAAACTAAACTGCACATTTCTCAAGCACAGTTATTCATCCTCTCTCTTCTTTTCCAGAAACCTACATTCTACTGAGTCCTAAGGCTATACTTCTCTCCCAAACTACACAAACATGCCCAACTAATTGACCTACTACTTGCCCTACACTGCCTTCAAAAATTGCATAGTCATGATCAGCAATACCTTTGCTTCCTTTCTCTGCACTATCTCCAGAAACTGCATAGTCATGTTTGGTAGGTCCTCTATTGGCTTTCTCAACAGTACTCCAAGAAGCTACGGAGAATTCCCAGCTAGTCCCCTGAGTGGCTTGTCCTATCTTCCCCTTGAAAACTACACATCAACTCCCTCTACAACACTACTCTATCCTCCTCTAGAAAACGCACAGAATTTCCCAACAGCCTCACTCTGTCCTCCCTCTAGAAACTGCACAAAACTACCCAATAGTCCCTCTGCAAACCTGCTTTATCCTCCCTTAGGAAACTCCACATAAAATGTTCCCCTGAGGTTCCCACCTTCCAGCTACCACTAGTGTCCTACACTATGCAATCTTGCCTCCCAGTGGTCATTGGAAAATATTTCCTGACAATGAATGTTATCCACCAAGAGTTCCCCATCCTAGCTTGACCTACTCTCTGTGCTGCCCAAGTGACTTGTCCTCCCTCCCTATCACCTGAATATGGAAAATAATGCATTATGCTAGATTAGGAGGTTTTGGATTTGATGTCGTTCTATCATGAGTGAATTTTAGGAAATGGTACATTGATGGATCATGGTGAGATAACAAATGAGATGAAGAAGGAAAGTACCTACTAGAAGATGTCCTTGTAGTGATCTGAAAATCATGCATGAGTGATTTCAGTTAAATAATTAATGAATGAAGGTATTACAGACTCGTGTTGGTGTGTGTCTATGTTATTTTAGGCAATGGATCGATCAGATTGCAAAATACATAGACAATGGAAAATGGAAAACAATAAGGGAAACATAATAAGCAAATACAAGAATACAACACATTAATAAGGAGTTACCCCTATTCTCTAGGGCTACGTCTCTGATCCAGCTTTCAGTGGTGGCCTTCTTTTATTGTGTCTTTAAAGCAGATATTTACAAGGAAGAGCTCAACTTGAGTCTCCTCAAATAGAGGATTCTTAGTAGGGTGGTTCTTGGATTCCCCAAGCCACTAGAGTGCATAGACTCTTTCCTTACCAAGTCTCAACCTCTCTAGTCTTTAATGGGAGGATTCCAATGTGGTACTCAATTCCCAACAGATATCCTCATAGGGATCGCTTGAACCTCTCAAGCCTGGTTCTTTCTGCTCGATGTTGCCTTAACTCTGCTGGTCAACTTGAGTCTCTATTTTTTCTGCCTCTTGCTTCACTATCCCTTTCGTCCTATTTTTCTACTGTTCCCTTCTCTGGTTTTTTCCTTTGTTCTCTTTTATATTTGTTCATGGCTTAAAGCCAATATGTCCTTGATTGTTCGCTTCCTCTTTCACCCCTTCAGATCGCCTGCTGCTGTTTGCTTGGAGTTCCTTGCCTCTGCATCATCACCAACGTCTCACAAGGAAGTGACCACTTGTCCTCTCATGAACTGCACCTGCTCTTCCTCAATGGTTCGGTATTTCGGTTATGTTGTGAAATGATTAATTCGCTAACTCAGCGGTCAGATCAGACTTCAAACTTATATATTTCACGGCTTAATTCCCCCATCAAATCTGGTTTTCCATTGGGCCAATCTCTGCCATCAGATCTGGAGCCCCTAGATCCTACGGTGTTCACTCTTATCCTATGGTGTTCCCAGCGATGCGCAATTGGTTGCGCATCAGAAACAACCTCATTTTTCCGATCTGGACTTCCTAACTACCAGTTTACCTCCTGTCAGCCTCCATGGGCCTCGGCCAGTGTCATTCCTTGCTGGCTACAAACTTCCACTATCCAGAGGTCTTCTTGATAGCTCTTTGTTCATAAATTTTGAAATATGTTCTGATTTGATACAATCATAGAACTCTGATAATTTTCATGGATTCAATTTGGATCATGTAGCTAGGCCAACAAACGAAACACATCAAGCACCAAGTGAAAGAAACACATGCATTGAAACGTATTGAAAATAACAAGACCATTGAAGAGCCTACAACACCAAGCTATGTGGAGGTAAAGAAAAAATAGACATAACAACACATCCATCCTTAACAGTGCAGTAGCTTGACATGGACACCACAATCAGCCAGTACATGTCAATAGTGTCATTTCCGATTGTGCCATGAGTTGTCTTGGCCACATGGATACTACGATCCATATATGTTGCAATCAAATGTAATGTAAACTGAAATTCCAAGTTTCATTAGTGGAATGAAAATATTCATTATGTAATGTAAGGAGTTATATGTAAAGAAGTTGAAGATTCATGAGGATAGTCCAAGAGTCAAAGGGGAATTTCAAGGGTCACCCCACCCTTTTCTATGTATAGAACTTCATAATTCATAGAACAGGCTTTTGCGAGCCAAGCTTTTGGCTAGGCATTTCTTAGAGAAGGCTTGGAGAGTATTATGATGAGACTTGGCTTCTCAATAATGCAGAGTGAGTACATCTCTTTGGATGAGCAAGCGGTTTTGACCATAATGTTCCACTATTGGGGCTAGTGTTTGTCAATGGTGTATGTATGGATGACACTTTCACTTAATATAACATAATAGAGCCAACACATTTTCATGAATATGTTGTTATTGTAGTTGGACTATTCTGGTTTCTTTAGTAGTGTATGTTATTTAACTTATGCATTTGTATATGAACTAATTTGCATGCAATTATATGAATCTTGTTGCAATCATGTTGTTGGTCTAACCTATCATTTTGGATTTTGGATTGTTCTGCTTTCCAACTTGTGATGTCATTTAAATCCCGTGTTCCTTTCAGGATACGTACTATTACAGGATTCTAAGGGACACACTTCCTTTTCCCCTCCATTTGTTAGAACCCCAATGCATCTCACTTGACTCACTGCAATTTTGCACACTTGCTTTCAATAAAGAAATCACACTTTCCTTTTCACGCTATCACAATCAAGGCATTGCTTTACTACTCACTACTAGGACTCCTACTCTAATTAGTCTGAGGTCTAGTTCAGACTTCTTATGGGGGGATCCCCTAACATCTTGTTGATTCCAACACCATCAACATTTCTAGTGCTAGAAGGAGGGCCAGATGACAAGCTGAGTCCAATTTTGTTTTGAATCTTTGCACATCTTTCATTACTTACACTATAGTTAGTCCAAAAAGTTTCTCTTATGGAAATTATTTTGAAGTATCAGAGGATCTCTGGAATGACTTGTCATGTAAAACATATGATTGCAAAGGCATAGAAGCCTTTCTTAGACATGGAGTTCCCTTCACAAGCTTCTACGAAAGGAATGAAATCCATGAGGATTACATTGCCTTTGTTCTCATTCACGCTTTGTGGGCACACATTGATATGGTGTGTCGTACTACTCAAAGAATCTATTCACTCTTTTGATTGGTTGATCGAAGAGCTGGAATGTGCTTTCTATTAGTATGATTGTAAAGAACTCAATAAGAAAATTATGAAATTATGGAAAGCACCTGATGAATCCCTTGTGCAATTTTCAAAACTTTTTCGTAATCTTGCATATCAAATCCCTGAAGATGAAATTGATTGGAAATTTATCCTGGAAACATTTCAGTATCTTCTTCACATATCTGAAAATCCACATGTCTTAGAATCATTCAAACCACTCCTGGCATACCTCGATCTTAGAGCTGTCGAATCCAAGATAGACAAGGTTGTGGTCACAGGTGATCCTCCATCCGATTCTCATAAAACAACTCTAGATCTATAATGCGTGGTGGGAGAAGGTGTGCGCACATATGTTGAACTGTCACATCCTCCCACCCCACCAGCTCTGAATACCTATGCAGATTTGGTTGAAAATCATGTTGGTTGTCACTTGAATGTGTTCTCTCAGCCTCCATCCTATCGTTCTGCTGATCCTCCGGACTGTATTGTGTCATTTTCTCTCATTCTAGACTTCTCATTTGTTGCACACGAGAATCAAGTTGTTGGCAGAGTTGTTGTTGAGTACCCAAATTTTGCTATCATTTATGATAATTATGTGTGGGAATCTAAATAAGAACTTGTGATGAAGGATGACCTCCCTCCGTTTGCACCTCATCCGCTTTATCCTGACATCTTTTGTGATTCTGCCATTTTTTATTTTCCTTGTGAAAACTCATCATTGGATGTTTCTACTTTTGATCATTCATAGAACACACCAGATGTCAATCGGTCATTACATTATGGAGAGGACACATCATTCTTTGAAAATACACTCAATCTATCATTTGTCAATTTTGGAAATGTAGAGGGTGGAAATTCTTGTTTCTCATCAACCCCTTTGTATGATTCGTCAGATCATGAGGATGTCGATGATCATATCCAATTTTTTGATGGTGGATGTCGTGATCTCTTTACTGCTTCATTTGATCACGATGTTGACTCATTCAATGTTGATCTTTCTAAGGCACTAGTCTTTGATGATATACATACTGATGAAGTCGAAACCCCTCAAGTTGTCGAGGCACTTCAGTGCGCTGATGCTTATGTTAGGCTCTCACAGTCTTGAGTTTGGTTTTGTTGCTGATAAGAAATTTATTGAAACATCTCAGGCACCTCATCACTCTCATGTTTGCATTGAAGATCAATCAAGTTCACATATTTCACTTCCTCCACCCAAATCACATGATCCTATCACTCATGCATTAGAGGAGTCATACATAATGAGAACTGTTGCTAAGTGAAAGTTTTCTTCTTTATTCATGTTTGTTCATTTTTCACGATCAAAAGAGTGTGCATGTCTATCATCTTTGCACCATGTCTTGCCTCACCATGATACATTTGTAGAATGTTTATCTTGTTCATTTACCTCTTTCTTTATTGTAGACACATTTAAACACAGAGTGCATTGATCTTCATTTTCTTATCTTTTTTGTTTGCTAGTTTTGATGTATATCGTTCTTGAAAACCATACCTTCACCAACATGGGCCAACCAATGCACTGGTGGCTGCATTGGAAATATCATTTCACATGAGTAGGAGTAGTTTTTTATGTTTTTTATTTTTTTTTCTTTCTTGTTTTTCTTCCGCTTTACTTCTTCCCTTTCCTTTCTTGCTTGTTTTCTTGTTTGCACCTGTAGGTTAGCTTCCCATAAAACCGTATTTGGCTATTAAGACAAGTCGGGCAAAGGATAAGAGGACTTGTACAACTATCAACATTTGGCTATCTATCTATTCCATCTCTTTATGATGATATTTCATTTTAGTCGATGATACCCTGACGGAAAATACATTTTGTTGAGAGTGTCTTGGTGAAGTCATAATGCTTGTAGTCTAACTAATATTGCGTACTCTAATCGGCTATTCTATTATTCGGTTAACCCTTTTCATCTCAGTCAAGTTGATGAAGGTGAGGGGGAAATCCTTCAGAAGTATGTCATAGGTATACATAACATACTTCTCTGAAGGGACAACTTCTTCTACTCTCAATAAGTCGGGATCCCTCTTCCACCTCATGAAAAATAAATAAGTTCTTATGCACAATTCTTTAATATCTATATATTATATATATATATAATATATATATATATAATAATATATATATAAAATATAATATATATATAATATATATATATATATATAATAAAGGGAAAAAATAAGAGAAAGGCTTCCTACACAAATAGGTGATGCAAGTAACTCCTCCAGGGTACTAACCAAGCTCGCTAGTAGTAGAATGATGCTTGTGTTCCTGCATGGCTCTGTCGGGGTATTGTCCAAGCCTGTTGGAAACAGAGCAACACTAAATTTGAAACTAAAACTACGACAATTATATTACTTATGCACCAATATACCCCTCATCCCCAATTGAAACAAATCAATTGACTTGGCTTGGTATGTGTGATGACCTATCAAGAGAATGGTAGGGACTACATCTTTCACTCAACCTAGTGAGGAAGCCATGATGATAAAAGAATCAAACAATATTTCTAGAAGAGTTAGACTTTCTTTCATGAGAAAAGGTACATATAGAGAGCTAGAGTTCTACCAATCTATCTCCAATGTTGTACTGGATACAATCACCCTCCAAAACTTTTCCTCGCATGAAAATTTTGGAGTTGTTGGGATGGGGTCCCTGGGGACAATTTTGTTAAGTTTTGAGTCAATTTTGTTATATCTTGTGGTAGTGAATGTAAAGTCTCCACAAAATGTGGAAGAAGGCTGCGAAGCTAGTAGGAGTAAAAGGGATGTTAGTCCCTTAGTTAGGTAAGTGATAAAGTTGTTTTGAGACCCGCCAACGGTCCACGGACCATGGTATTGTAAAGCAAAGGCTATATAAAGTTGAGTCATAGCAAGTCTTAGGAGAACTGAATTAGAATAATCGTTGTAAGGGCAAGGTGTTGAGGTAGGAAAGGTCTATTTCCTATACATAGGCGAAAGGGGAAGTATCCTCTAGCTAAGTTTGCAAAGACCTTGGTAATTTTGCAAGTTGAGTGTGCGGGCCTCTGCAGCTGAGTTCGCAAGGATAAAGAGTCTATATTTGCACTTAATAAAGACTATTTTGGGATGAAAATGATGCATCTGAGTTCTTTTATTTACTTATGCTAAGTTTGTATATCTTCCCTCTCTAATGTGTTTTATATGAATGATTGCCTATTTATTGCATGAGCCCGGTAGATCTATAATCTTTATGCATAATAATTACAACTAAGTACCTTCACAAAGATCTAGATGTCATTTAGTTAAATTTGTAGTAGTTGTCTATTCAGAAGGGATAAAGTTGCAAGAAGGCATATCTAAGCCATAAGAACTTCAGGAAACCATCACATAGGGCTCTAGATGTAGAAACCTGGTTCTAGCATCCATCAATATAGCTTCAGGTGAGGCTAAAACCTATGCTACATGGGTTGTCGCCAAAAGGGCCAGTAGTTTAGGGTTTTTTTGGTTGGCACATTTAAAGCTGAACCTGGGTCATGCCCCATCAAGCCAACAAGAGCCTAACGTGGATCATGTGATCGATCATTCTTTCGTCACTTATTGGTAAGCTAATGATCTCAAGTTCCCCATGTGGTGTAGGTAAATTCTTAGTGCAGACATAAAAAATTCTTCTAGCCTGAGAGAGCGGGTCTAGCCACAAACAAACAATCTATGGAAAATATCCTTAAGCTAGAATCAATTAAGATGGCTTACCTCTTAGAATGCTATTTTGCTTGGTGATGATCTTGCTTCCTCACTCCAACTATATTTCGTTTCCTTCCTTCAAATACCTGAAACAAGAAAACAACAACAACAACAAACGTGATAGCATACAATATTGTATTCAACCTACTTAATATGACAAGGAACAGTTGTATTTATATAAATCAGAAAGAGATTACAACCAGTTCCTTGACATTGTTGGTCTCCTCCAATGTACTTGAGTTCCCATTGTTCTTATAGCACTTCATGGATAGCCTCAACAATGAAAGTTTTAAGGCCTCTCTCCCTATAGTCTCAAACCAAAACAAAAACACACTATTCTCCCTCAAACATACACTAGAAAGCTATAAGCTATAGATGAATTTGCTGACTATTCAAACTTTCTCCAAAATTCCAACTAGATTTTACATGGGAAAAAGAGAGGTTTATATAGCTTGGATGGATGGGAGATGGTTCCTCTCGTCATGGGAGAAGGTATTATCTCTTAAGATTGTTCCATCATAATAGGGGAAAGGTGCCCAAACTGACTTTCTTAGCTCTATTCGGCCCATCCATCTACCAGACTTCCATTATGAAGCTTATAGACATGGAAGATTCAACTCCTTATTTGAAAAACCTTCCAAAAGAGAATCGATGTGATTGGAAAAGGACTTAGTCACTCCATATGACACAAGGATAGTTTTAATATCTACAAATAGGCACGAGGACGAAACTGGTCAGTGGCATCGGTCTTGTAAACTGAGAGAAAAGGAAGATTCTTGGGAAATTGTGCAAAGGGGAATTGTTCTATTCATGAAGAGGGACATATTGGGATTTTCTTCATAATGGGAAATCATATCGGGTACACTATAGAGGTCCTCTAGGATCATATATGGGGAGTACAAGGATAGTGAAAAAATGTTGTGTAACAAATGCCCCCTAAAGTGTGAAGGGAGAACTAGAGTTAGGGGTAAAATTCTTTACAAGTGGAAGCGAGAAACCAAAATCCATCATCGGAAACATACAAGAAAGCATAGATACATATACATAACTGAAAACTTTGAATGATGATACAAGAATCATGGTATGGATGCAGCCACCCAGAGAATGATCATGTAAATGGATCTAAGGCATGGGTGCAACCATTCAATAGAAAGGATCATAATGAAACCAAGGTATGGTCACAGCCATCCAATAATGAGAAGGATCACATATGACAACTCATGTTATGGTCGAAGCCATCCATCTGAAAGAGATATGTATATCAACATGATCATGTCACATTGCCTCGCAATATGGACTTTTGTAATCTAAGCCCAGGGTCTTGCGCTCCAACATGACCTGATCAAAGTAAAAATTCTAACATGTGAATAAATTTGTTGAAGTCGAACATGTTAGAAAGTCGCTTGATTATCAGTCAATGATGTGAACCGTTAAAAAAAATGATAGAAACCACCAATAATGACAATGGCTCTCAAGGTACCAACAACACAATTCAAGGGGTGTGAATAACGAAGTTAAGGGAAGTGTTAGAAATTGAAAAGAGGCCTATTAATCTCAACAGAGATGATGGCTGGAAGGTTAGCAGGTGCTGGATCCCCGCCCTGTCTTCTTAATGTGTCTTCCCCCTCTTTGTTCTTTTTTTGGCTTCGTTCCCTTAGGGTCCTTCCGATTCTTCCTCTTGTGCCTTTGATCTAGGGTTTCCTTTAGTTCTTGTCCTCTTCTCC
Source organism: Pinus taeda (assembly GCA_000404065.3). NCBI lineage: Eukaryota > Viridiplantae > Streptophyta > Pinopsida > Pinales > Pinaceae > Pinus > Pinus taeda. The sequence continues at coordinate 28,739 of APFE030321341.1, forward strand.
TCTTGTGTTCTTGTTGGGTTCGTTTTGTAGAATCATTTGTATCTTTGGGCATAGAGATCAGGTATCGTCTTTTTTCTTTTTTCTTTTTTTCTTTTTTTCTTTTTGTCATTGGCGATTTAGGTCTTTAAGATTTTCTCTCTTCTTACTTTATGTCATAGATATTCTTATAGGATTTATAATTATAGGATTAATTTAAATAATTCATTGTTTTAATTTCCTAAAAACTAATCGCGTTTGTATTGAATTAACTATGAATTAATACCAATAATATAACAATAATATAAAATATAACCTTAAAACAAATAATAATTCAATTTAATTAGCATACTTTTTATTAAATAATAATTTATTGAATTAATTTTTAAATTATAAACATATTTTTATAACTAATATAGATTCTCTTAGTATTAGTAATATTTATATTACCATGTATATTAAGTAATAATATTATATATAACCCCATCCTAATATTTTTATATTTTTATATTTTGATTTAAAATAATCATTAAATTAATTTTAAAACTAACCTGAATTGATATTCTTACCTAATTTGGTTTTTTCCCATTTAAAATTAATACATATAATATTAATAATTACTTATATATAAAGAATTATTATAAAATATTTTAATATAAATATATCAATTTAAATTAATCAATAAATTAATTTCAAAACTAACCTTGAATTGATATTCTTACCTAATTTAGATTTTTCCCATAAAATTAATTTAAATTAATACATATAATATTATTAATAATTTATAGATAACATTATTAGTTTAAATAGGTTATAAAAATAATTTTTAATTTTCCATACATTTATATAACTTGGACCTAATTTTAACTTAGTACCATAAAATAAATTATAATAATATTAATTTACAACAATAGCGATATTATATTAAAATAAGTTTGACTTGGGTCAATTAGAAAAATTAGCCGTTAGGTTAGCCGTTAAATTAGCCGTTGGAATCTCTGCTCGGACTATTTATCTTGCTAGGCTGGATCTGTTGCTTCAACTTGTCCTGACGATGAACCACACTGGTTGGTTCGAAACACGTCGACAAAGGTCTTTATCATGTGATTT
>APFE030321341.1:31944-62555 GCA_000404065.3 Pinus taeda
AAAGGGAAAATAAGAGAAAGGCTTCCTACACAAATAGGTGATGCAAGTAACTCCTCCAGGGTACTAACCAAGCTCGCTAGTAGTAGAATGATGCTTGTGTTCCTGCATGGCTCTGTCGGGGTATTGTCCAAGCCTGTTGGAAACAGAGCAACACTAAATTTGAAACTAAAACTACGACAATTATATTACTTATGCACCAATATACCCCTCATCCCCAATTGAAACAAATCAATTGACTTGGCTTGGTATGTGTGATGACCTATCAAGAGAATGGTAGGGACTACATCTTTCACTCAACCTAGTGAGGAAGCCATGATGATAAAAGAATCAAACAATATTTCTAGAAGAGTTAGACTTTCTTTCATGAGAAAAGGTACATATAGAGAGCTAGAGTTCTACCAATCTATCTCCAATGTTGTACTGGATACAATCACCCTCCAAAACTTTTCCTCGCATGAAAATTTTGGAGTTGTTGGGATGGGGTCCCTGGGGACAATTTTGTTAAGTTTTGAGTCAATTTTGTTATATCTTGTGGTAGTGAATGTAAAGTCTCCACAAAATGTGGAAGAAGGCTGCGAAGCTAGTAGGAGTAAAAGGGATGTTAGTCCCTTAGTTAGGTAAGTGATAAAGTTGTTTTGAGACCCGCCAACGGTCCACGGACCATGGTATTGTAAAGCAAAGGCTATATAAAGTTGAGTCATAGCAAGTCTTAGGAGAACTGAATTAGAATAATCGTTGTAAGGGCAAGGTGTTGAGGTAGGAAAGGTCTATTTCCTATACATAGGCGAAAGGGGAAGTATCCTCTAGCTAAGTTTGCAAAGACCTTGGTAATTTTGCAAGTTGAGTGTGCGGGCCTCTGCAGCTGAGTTCGCAAGGATAAAGAGTCTATATTTGCACTTAATAAAGACTATTTTGGGATGAAAATGATGCATCTGAGTTCTTTTATTTACTTATGCTAAGTTTGTATATCTTCCCTCTCTAATGTGTTTTATATGAATGATTGCCTATTTATTGCATGAGCCCGGTAGATCTATAATCTTTATGCATAATAATTACAACTAAGTACCTTCACAAAGATCTAGATGTCATTTAGTTAAATTTGTAGTAGTTGTCTATTCAGAAGGGATAAAGTTGCAAGAAGGCATATCTAAGCCATAAGAACTTCAGGAAACCATCACATAGGGCTCTAGATGTAGAAACCTGGTTCTAGCATCCATCAATATAGCTTCAGGTGAGGCTAAAACCTATGCTACATGGGTTGTCGCCAAAAGGGCCAGTAGTTTAGGGTTTTTTTGGTTGGCACATTTAAAGCTGAACCTGGGTCATGCCCCATCAAGCCAACAAGAGCCTAACGTGGATCATGTGATCGATCATTCTTTCGTCACTTATTGGTAAGCTAATGATCTCAAGTTCCCCATGTGGTGTAGGTAAATTCTTAGTGCAGACATAAAAAATTCTTCTAGCCTGAGAGAGCGGGTCTAGCCACAAACAAACAATCTATGGAAAATATCCTTAAGCTAGAATCAATTAAGATGGCTTACCTCTTAGAATGCTATTTTGCTTGGTGATGATCTTGCTTCCTCACTCCAACTATATTTCGTTTCCTTCCTTCAAATACCTGAAACAAGAAAACAACAACAACAACAAACGTGATAGCATACAATATTGTATTCAACCTACTTAATATGACAAGGAACAGTTGTATTTATATAAATCAGAAAGAGATTACAACCAGTTCCTTGACATTGTTGGTCTCCTCCAATGTACTTGAGTTCCCATTGTTCTTATAGCACTTCATGGATAGCCTCAACAATGAAAGTTTTAAGGCCTCTCTCCCTATAGTCTCAAACCAAAACAAAAACACACTATTCTCCCTCAAACATACACTAGAAAGCTATAAGCTATAGATGAATTTGCTGACTATTCAAACTTTCTCCAAAATTCCAACTAGATTTTACATGGGAAAAAGAGAGGTTTATATAGCTTGGATGGATGGGAGATGGTTCCTCTCGTCATGGGAGAAGGTATTATCTCTTAAGATTGTTCCATCATAATAGGGGAAAGGTGCCCAAACTGACTTTCTTAGCTCTATTCGGCCCATCCATCTACCAGACTTCCATTATGAAGCTTATAGACATGGAAGATTCAACTCCTTATTTGAAAAACCTTCCAAAAGAGAATCGATGTGATTGGAAAAGGACTTAGTCACTCCATATGACACAAGGATAGTTTTAATATCTACAAATAGGCACGAGGACGAAACTGGTCAGTGGCATCGGTCTTGTAAACTGAGAGAAAAGGAAGATTCTTGGGAAATTGTGCAAAGGGGAATTGTTCTATTCATGAAGAGGGACATATTGGGATTTTCTTCATAATGGGAAATCATATCGGGTACACTATAGAGGTCCTCTAGGATCATATATGGGGAGTACAAGGATAGTGAAAAAATGTTGTGTAACAAATGCCCCCTAAAGTGTGAAGGGAGAACTAGAGTTAGGGGTAAAATTCTTTACAAGTGGAAGCGAGAAACCAAAATCCATCATCGGAAACATACAAGAAAGCATAGATACATATACATAACTGAAAACTTTGAATGATGATACAAGAATCATGGTATGGATGCAGCCACCCAGAGAATGATCATGTAAATGGATCTAAGGCATGGGTGCAACCATTCAATAGAAAGGATCATAATGAAACCAAGGTATGGTCACAGCCATCCAATAATGAGAAGGATCACATATGACAACTCATGTTATGGTCGAAGCCATCCATCTGAAAGAGATATGTATATCAACATGATCATGTCACATTGCCTCGCAATATGGACTTTTGTAATCTAAGCCCAGGGTCTTGCGCTCCAACATGACCTGATCAAAGTAAAAATTCTAACATGTGAATAAATTTGTTGAAGTCGAACATGTTAGAAAGTCGCTTGATTATCAGTCAATGATGTGAACCGTTAAAAAAAATGATAGAAACCACCAATAATGACAATGGCTCTCAAGGTACCAACAACACAATTCAAGGGGTGTGAATAACGAAGTTAAGGGAAGTGTTAGAAATTGAAAAGAGGCCTATTAATCTCAACAGAGATGATGGCTGGAAGGTTAGCAGGTGCTGGATCCCCGCCCTGTCTTCTTAATGTGTCTTCCCCCTCTTTGTTCTTTTTTTGGCTTCGTTCCCTTAGGGTCCTTCCGATTCTTCCTCTTGTGCCTTTGATCTAGGGTTTCCTTTAGTTCTTGTCCTCTTCTCCTCTTGTGTTCTTGTTGGGTTCGTTTTGTAGAATCATTTGTATCTTTGGGCATAGAGATCAGGTATCGTCTTTTTTCTTTTTTCTTTTTTTCTTTTTTTCTTTTTGTCATTGGCGATTTAGGTCTTTAAGATTTTCTCTCTTCTTACTTTATGTCATAGATATTCTTATAGGATTTATAATTATAGGATTAATTTAAATAATTCATTGTTTTAATTTCCTAAAAACTAATCGCGTTTGTATTGAATTAACTATGAATTAATACCAATAATATAACAATAATATAAAATATAACCTTAAAACAAATAATAATTCAATAATTAATTAGCATACTTTTTATTAAATAATAATTTATTGAATTAATTTTTAAATTATAAACATATTTTTATAACTAATATAGATTCTCTTAGTATTAGTAATATTTATATTACCATGTATATTAAGTAATAATATTATATATAACCCCATCCTAATATTTTTATATTTTTATATTTTGATTTAAAATAATCATTAAATTAATTTTAAAACTAACCTGAATTGATATTCTTACCTAATCTGGTTTTTTTTTTTATTTTTCCCATTTAAAATTAATACATATAATATTAATAATAACTTATATATAAGCATTATTATAAAATATTTTAATATAAATATATCAATTTAATATTAATCAATAAATTAATTTCTAAACTAACCTTGAATTGATATTCTTACCTAATTTAGTTTTTTTCCCATAAAATTAATTTAAATTAATACATATAATATTAATAACAATTTCTAGATAGCATTATTAGTTTAAATAGGTTATAAAATTAATTTTTAATTTTCCATACATTTATATAGCTTGGACTTTATTTTAACTTAGTACCATAAAATAAATTATAATAATATTAATTTACAACAATATCGTTATTATATTAAAATAAGTTTGACTTGGGTCTATTGGAAAAATTAGCCGTTAGGTTAGCCGTTAAATTAGCCGTTGGAATCTCTGCTCGGACTATTTATCTTGCTAGGTTGGATTTGTTGCTTCAACTTGTCCTGACGATGAACCACACTGGTTGGTTCGAAACGCGTCGACAAAGGTCTTTATCATGTGATTTACGCTGAAGCTCTTCTTATAAACCCGTGAAATCATTTGATCGAAGGCCAATGATGACAACCTGTCGTCGAGTGCGAAGAACTTGCCATTGAGGCATGCAATCTCTAAGGTACTGGAAATGAGTCTCTCGGTCAACTTCCGAGATAAGGAGCTGAAGTCAACCGGAAGCGACCATGTTGAAGGAGGGCCATGATGTATCCCACATGATCGACATGAGACAAAGGGATGTGAATGATTTCAGATGATACAGAGAATCTGAAGTAAGTGTAACTATCGAAGGACTAACTCTTGAACATATCGGTGACACAATTCCAGGGTTTGGTAGCTATTGGATCCATAGGATGAATGGTCATGATGATGTGGCAAATATTAAATGGAAGGAAAAAATCAACATCCCAACTCGGGAATGTCAATGATGAAAAGGAGGATATCCTAACCCGACACGAAGAAGAAAGTGTCATGTTCAACAGTGAGATGCCGACACGACTGATAGAATTTCCAATTTTGCCCTACCGTTTCTAGCAGGTACCCCAATTATTTTTTATCACAAGCTCGAAGGGGATAGCATGTGATTGCACTGTAAGTTCATCCTTCAGGCAAATCCAACCTAGTAAATTTAATGAGCCCTAGGAAGGAGAAGATCACAATTGTCATGGCGATAAATCCAATGTTGTTTTATATTTTAATAAGTTTGACAAAGGTGTAACTCAATATCTTTTTTATATTTAGAGATTTTTAAAAATACACGGAAAAGAAAACTCCACATGATCCATTTTCATACATTTGTGTCTCTCGAGCCCGAAAACGTAGAAAACGATACTTGAGAGAACCGCTTGACCATTTCAGTCAAGGAGTACATTTTTCATAAATAGTTTATCCTAGCCCAAAAAGGGGTTAAACGTATACTGGGTAAACAATATTTCAAAGCCTTTAGTGAGTTCAAAACGACAAGATCTCAGTAATATTTTTGTCTTTTAAGAGTCAGAAAAGAGTTGAAAGTAGACCCCTCGTTTTTATTCTCTTTAATGAGTTAAAAGGATAAAAAATACTCGGCAATGTTTTCATTTTTTATGAGTCAGAAAAGAGCTTAAAGGTGACTCATCTTGGAGGAATGAGTGGTATAAAGTGTAGCAACTTGTTTTGGCAATGGTGGAACTACTCAAAGCATGTAATGGTCAAGAGTCTGGCTAAAAAAAACCACTCATCGTTGTGGTTCCTCAGGAAAGAGAAAAACAACCAAGTGAAAGCATATGATCGGCCAAAGAGATGGTGGCGACGGAATAAAACAACCAAGGCTAATCTAGCAGAAATCATATGATTAAAACATAAATCATGAGATGTAAATCGGGCATGGGTTCATTTTTACACAATATTGAACCATGGAGAACTCTGCTTGGATTTAGTTTCATGTTTACACAAGCTTGAAACAAAAAACTATGCTTGAGATAAGTTTGCATGCCCTCGACATAATGACTCAATTGAAGGTACATGTCCCCCAAGATTCATTTCATTCAACTAGGTGAATGGAATGAAGGTTCACTTTCGAGATCCAAGAAAGACCCAACTGGGATTTGATGAGATATTAATCAGAGACTCAATTTGAAAAAGGGAGTTGCTTCATTGTCTAATGAGGTTGACACAGTAAAATAACTATCCTCGAGATCCTTGTTTCATTTTTTAATGAGGTAGATATAGGAAGAAACTATCCTTGGACTCCTTGATTCATTTTTTAATGAGCTTGACACAAGACAAGGAACTATGCTCGGACATTTTGTTTCATTTTTTAATGAGGTTGACACAAGACCAAGAACTATCCTCATGACTCCTTGTTTCAATTTTTAACAAGGTTGACAGAAGACTAGGAACTATGCTAACGATGTCTATTCATGACCCATAAGAGAACATGGCTCCCAAGAGGTCTTCACCAGATGGAAGAACCACACTCTGGGAGGAATACATGTCATTTGCTACCAAAGACAGATCGAGTTCCAATGCCCCCAGTACATAATGTACAATACCATCTGTGTGATCATTATTAGATGCGCAAACGGAATGGGTAACCACACAATTGACCTGTGGTCGGGAAGGTACTATTGGTAAAAGCATTGATAGGGGATGATGGTTGCAAAGGAGGCGCTTGGTGACAAATGAATGACATCTAAGGGTTGGTGTGGAAGCTGAATAATCTAAGGAAGTCCAAGAGACCTTGGAATATGAAACCAAAGGTCATGTGAATGTACTATAAATGTATAGAATTTGTTAATAATAGATACACTCTCATGCTTATCATTCATCTTTTGTGTGTGCCATGTATGTGTTTAACATGGTATTAGAGCTACATATGATTTTTTTCCCTGGTCAAATTTGAGCCACTAGTTGTGGCCTCTTTGTTCATGTCAGTCTTGCATTTCATGAATACGTTGTCTGCTAAATTGTAGATGCGATCTTTGCCTAGTTCTGTAGTATCTCTAAGAAACATTGCCTACACAATGACATCGTCTTGCAGAAACGCACCTGTCAGTATTGTGCGCACTATTCTGTGACCATTTACCTTCTATTTAGAAATAGAAAAAGAAAAAATTGGAGTCCTTTTATGGTGAATAGAGCATTTCTCTAGCGAATTTGAAGATTTAATAGTTTACAAATTATCCTAGTCTATTGGTCTTTTTGAGCACTAGTTTAATGTATCTTGGTCATGCACTGGTTAAGGAATACGAAATGTCTAGTCATTTTGGTCATTTGAATTCTCTGTTGCTCAGTTTTTCTCTCTCGTACTCCTGCAACTCTTGTATTGAATCCTGCACACCTGCCTCCCTGGACTCTGCACCTGAGCACTCTGCCAAAGGTATTTTATGCTCAGTAGTAACTCCTATGTGCCTATTGTAGCTACTCTAAGGAGCACCAAGAATAGCATTAGGTTTGTAGGCCCCCAGTCTAAGATTCTTCTTAAATAACAATGGTGAAAAACACTCCTAAATGCATGCCAATTTGCCAAGGCCGATCGACTGATTCTGCCCAGGATGCCTGATTCTATTCCACCTTGGAATTTGATTAGGATCACATGATTTGAAGGCACCGACACTTTTATGGGAACTCTTCTCATGAAAAACCATGGGAAGATTATAAACAATGTTATGAGTAGAGTGAACCAAAATTTCTGGTTCTTGACAAAACTCAAACCACGAATGTCATAGGACTTGTACATTGGATTGTAGCTTGCAATGAAGATAACAAAGGCCTAAAGCAAAGCAAGCACAACCCAACTGGCAAAGCGGTGAAAGTTTTCAAATACATTATGGTGCAAGTGACGGACTAGAGGAAATGTTGCGAGTGATATCATGACAAGGAGTCCTAGGATGGTGATTGAAACTTCTATAATCTCATCGAAACTACCCTCACGATGGGAGATATTTTGGTGCAAGGAATAAATGAGTCACAATGTGGAAGAAACCCTGAAACTGCTATGTTTTCCTCCCAAACACTGCAGAAACAATGTGGCCGCAATATTTATGCCAAGTGGAATCCATGACTACCTGTCCAACAGCTTCACTGTGATCTAGAATACGCATCTAAGAAAATTTTCGCTTTAGCAAAGAACCAGGGTGAGAATGTTGCCAATGGAAAAGAGAGTGGCTCTGTCTTTAGTGTAGGGAAAGTGGCCAGTGACTGCTGCACAACCATTCCCAGGTTGCCGGTTCCAATGCTTCTAGCAGGACTTCTTTCAAGATATTCGGGAGCATGTGTTCCAGAAACGTCTACTTGAGGTTGTGAGAATAATGATACAAACTAGTTTCCTTGTTATTCTTTGGATCCAACATCAGAATGAAGTGGGGGAGGATCCAAGCCACTCCATTTTCCCAATCCTGCCTGCTTATGAGATGGATTAGATGTCACAGAAAGCTTCAAATGAAACTTCGTCAACTGATGTGGATTGTCATAGGGCATGACTAAACATGAACTAGAGAGTTGTAACATAGTTCCTAAGTGATCTATTATACCATTCTCTTCATCCTGAAACTATTTTTGGGGAGGTTTCAATCATTGTAATATTTCCATGTTTTGACATGCTGTTGGGCTGCATAATTGTTGTGTATCTGTAGCACCTTGAATTATAGAATAGGAGTCTGAATAGACCATTTCCTACCTGCATTGAGACACCTAATACTTTGAAGAAAACCTTCATCAAGAACCAACACTATATTGCTTTTGGTCGACACTAGATCCCCACATCAGTGGATTTTGAGAGCCCTCCACCTTACTGTCACCCAAGGATGCTCCAAAGGTCCTCATTTCTTGACCTTGCAAGACCCTTGGCAATCTGTGTACTTGTGAAGAATCTGTTGTTTTTTCCCTGATCCATGTATCATTAATTCCTCAGAATGTTGGTAAGTTGGCCAATAAAGTTTCAGTGTCAAAATTGTTGAATCGGAGGACAAAAGGAAATTTTTTAAGGAAGAAGATATCTTAAAGGAAAGGGAATAAATGTTAATCATAATGGAATTGTTTGAGACATTTCTATGAAATCTGGCAGGTTTTTTTCAGTTTCTTTGGAGAGATTTCAAGTGAGCATGTCTCTGTATGATATTCAAATGAATTCAAATTGATGCTAGAAAACCATCCAATTGTGTTATCTCATATGTATATGCAATATTTGTTCACTACCACTTAAATACTAGGAGGAAGACTCACTCCTTGTGCAACACCTCATACACCAGTTCAAAGTCCTTCTTAGACAGTTGTGCATGCTCCTCCTCTGGTGCGGTGAAGAAGAAAATTCTATGGGTGGCATCACTAAATTATTCAAGAGACATTTATGCCTGCATTATATATTCAATGATGGTTTGGTTTCCAACTGATATTATTCATTTTTGAAATCTTCAATAGTTGGGGTTTGTCTAGCCTTGCTACAGTATCCACTAGGATTGTTGAGCCTTCATTTCTTTGTTGAGGCAATGGCTAGAAATGATGGTACATTAGAGTTGCTAAATATCCTAACTCATTCCATTGTTGATTGAATGGTAAAAATTAGGTCTAATACACTTTCTAATATTAAAATTTTTCTACAAAATGCACATGAGAAAATTGACTTTTTGTAGCTCGAATCTCAATTCCAATAAGATGAGCTACATCAAAATATACATCATTTTGAACTTGATTTTGTTTAGAACATTGAGACATCCACCCATCAACAGCAAGTTAATATTGTTGAATTTCATTTACATTTAGTACCCAATGAAGCAACAATTGTACATGCAGATGTAGAATTTCAATTTTCACTTCCCAAGCCCATCATCAAACCTTGGGAAGAGCTTGTCCACAACAAGCACAAAACAGTTCTTGGATATGAGAAGGAGGTTTCCTTTCATATTCTAGATTACTCAAAGCCCATTCAGTTTCAGAGTGTTGCATTCCTTCATGACAGTCCACCTTCAACTGTTTGCAGATTCTGCTCCTCTTCCACATCAGCCACAACAAGTTGTTAAATGCCAACAATGTGACTAAGTTGGCCATATGAAATATCATTTCTTTTATCTTCGTCCATGTAAGCATTGTCATAAAACCAGTCATTCTTCAAATAGATGCTTCAGAAACAAACCTCCTACAAGAATAAAGATTCATTTTGGATGGATCGCTTCATGGAAATGGGCATCAACAACCAAGAAGATATTTCAGTCATATGTCCATACTTGTTCTAGAGTATTGAATAGTCTTGCAATTTATTTTTCTCCATCATCTCACCTTGTATCAGATAGGGGGGAAGTGATGGTCATCTACAAGCTTCAAAGCCACATCAAGCAATCATGAGCCACAACCTGCTATACCAGATTCAGAGTTGTAGCTACAGACAAAAATGCCCCTGAGCATGCCTTAATTCAGTGATACCTCATCAAAGAATTGAGGACACTTCCTCTAGCAGAAAAATTTAGCTTCTTGCCAATTTTGGAAGAGTTCTAGGAATTGCATTAAGCATTCCAGAGTTGTTGGTCATCCTTAAATCATCATAGGTTGAGACCTCCCTTTTCAGGTTGAGGTTCTCCCTTTTATACAGAGTGAGACCTCCCTTTATTGGTTGAAGGTTTCCCTCTTCAAAACATCAGGAGAACTTCCTCTAGAAAAGGACCTAAGCTTCATGCGAGACTTGGAAGAGTTCTGGGAACTGCACTAAGAATTCCAGTGTTGGTGGTCATCCTTAAACCACCTCCCTTATACCAACATTTCAGAGAGCACATTCAGCCTAGTGTTGCCATGCATTTTTTCACTTTTTGTATTACATCTCTGTTCTTGGACTCATACATAACCCTTCGGATTAAGGGGGGAATGTTGGACACCTAAGCCTCTGAGGGTTGTTGTGGAAGTTGAACAGTCTAAGGAAGTACAAGAGACCTTGGAATACGAAACCAAAGGTCGTGTGAATGTATTGTAAATGTATATCATGTGTTAATAATAGATACACTCTCACGCTTATCAGTCATCTTTTGTTTGTGCCATATATGTGTTTAACATGACCGCTTCCTGAGAGGTTAACTCAACCACTCCAGCCTACCCTAGAAGAGACTGAACTTCTAGGAGAATTGAAAAACCTATGTGTCAAGATTACACTTCTCCATGCCATTAAAGGTGTACCTATTTACAAAAAGTTAATTAAGGAGAAGTTCTTCAAGCATCTAGGAAATCGAAGAAGAGATTCTCCTACCATTAATGCCATTGGACAATTTCCCAACTTAATGTTGGGGTAAGCAATCTGTCCAAAGTATTTGGAACCTGGGATCCCTGTAGTAGATGTGCACATCAATGGCACCATTGTCCCACACAATTTTATCAATCTTGGGGATGTCATTAATGTGATTACCAAGGACACCATGCTCAAGTTCAACCTCCAAGGTTCATTGAGAAAGAACACAACATTCCTGCAACTTACAAACTTCTCCATAGTGACACCTAAGGGAATTGTGGAGGATGTGATGGTCTTCATTGACTCTTGAGAGTACCCTACAGATTTCCTAGTTCTCCAGCCAAGGCTAAGCTTATTGGTTACACTCTCATCCCTGGGACGCCCTGGTTGGCCACTTTCGATGCTTACATGAGCTGCAGAGTTGGGAATATGACCATCAAGAATGGGAATATGTCCAAGCAGTTAGTCCTATACCTCCAAATCATCCATCTCTAAAACATGATTTACCTTTATGGCTGGAAGAGAGGAAGAAGATGAATTTTATTCTGCCTAATTGTATACCTTATAAACAATCATGAGAGGAGGACAACAGGATGAAGATGATTTGATTGAACACCTACTGCAAAGTCGAACTCCTAGTACACTTTCCCTAGAAGAAGTAGTAAAGGAAACCAAAAAACAACCATCCAATTGATCTGTAGTTGGCTGATTCCAACCCTCTCCGTGTCAAAACCATAGAATTCGACCCTGAGAGAACTTTTAAAATCAATCCATCTCTTTTTGTTCTCTAAGAGGAGAAGTTGTACAACATGCTAAGGGAACATTTGGATGCCTTTGCTTGGAGTTACAAAGAAATGAAGGGAGTACACCCGTCAATGTGTACTCACCACATTTACATTAAAGAAGCTTGCAAGCCAGTTTGGAAACCCCAAAGGAGGATGAATCCAACTCTTAAAGATATAGTCAAAGAAGAACTATGAAAATTGGTAGATGTAGGATTCATTTATCCTATCTCCAATAGTGAGTGGGTCTCTCCTTTGGTGTTAGTTCCCAAGAAAAATTGTAAGTGGAGGATTTGTGTCGATTAAAGGGAATTGAACAAAGCCACAAAGAATGACCATTTCCCTCTACCTTTCATCGACCATGTGTTAGATGGCCTGACAGGGAAATTTTTTTTCTCTTTCCTAGATGGATTCAGTCGGTACAATCAAATATTGATCATCTTGAAGGACCAGCATAAAACCACCTTCACTTGTCCTTGGGGCGCTTTTGCCTATAGGTTCCTTCATTTTGGCATATTCAATGCTCCTGTGACTTTCTAGAGAGAAGTCCTGATTATCTTTGCCAAGTTAGTCCATGATGCGGTAGAAATTTATATTGATGATTTTACACCTTATGGATGTGTTGAGGACCCCGAAAATTGGGTCGACAACAAGGGGGATACCCGCCTGGTCCGGACCTTGGTTGGCAGCTCCTTATCTGTTTTGTATAGTGGGTCCGACTGGGGATCTGGGACCAGTTTCCCGATTTAGTGTATGTGTGTGTGTGAAAGAAGGGTGTTTCTGTTCAGACTGGAATACTTCTATCTAATCTAATGCTATGCCATGTATTCTAATAAATAGAAAAACATCGAAATTTATGCTAACGCGGGGTGTGATCTTTCTTCTATGCGATCTAAAAATATTTCATACAATAACTGGTAATAAAGATCATTCATCTATCATAAGAAAAAAAATTAGATAAAAATGAGCTACTTCGTATAAGAAGTTAGACGAAACAATTGTTAAAACTTATCGCATAAATAAGCTATTCATACACTAAACATAAACAGATAGTTATCACCATACAAAAGTGCCAATTGATAACTCAGACATTCATGATGTAACATATAAATAACTTAAAACTGAATATCGCTTTAACGCATAAGCAGAAATGGTTAAGAGAGAAAAGTACCGTTTATAACTAGTCCTACTCATGAGCTTCAAGCAATGATTGATTTATCTCTCATTGATTCAACATCTACTAAGAGTACAAAAGTGCAACATCAGTAGCAGATATCAAATGCAAATATCAAATAAACCCTGTTTCATTCATTCACCAAAACCTCCTCTGAGGGTGCAAAAGTGCATGTTTTGAGGACAAGTTTTTGGAAAATTTCTGGACCCTTCTCTAAATGCATGAGAAGGGTTTAAATACTACTAACTAAATAACTTATTTACAGAATTTGAGGATTCAGTTTAAATGTTCGTCCTCTTTCTAAGCAAAACTATTCTAAAATTAAATCTACTAACTATTTCTAAATCTACTCCTTAATGTCGCAAGCATTCAGTATTTTCTGAGTAGAGTCGGCTGACTGTCTTCCGCCTTTGGTTGAGTTAAGTAAACAAAAACGACAAGAGCTAACATTCTCTTCTTAGTAAAATTGATGATACGCTTGAGAATCATGCAATAAATATGCAGCATTATCATGTATGCCTGATAAAAATCCCATTTCAACTTGGTTAACCTTCGGATAGCTTTTGTTTCTGGTTTGCTTCTATCGCTGATTTTTTTTGCAGTTTTCAGGACTCGCAGGTGACTGAGCAACTAGGGACCTTCCTTTTCGAACAATTTTTTTTAGCGATGCACGAATCGTGCATCGGAAACTGCCTCTATTTCTTGATCTGGGCTTCCCTGATGCGGTTTTTTCCTCTTGCTCCTTTTTCTCTCATTCGGTATAAAACTCAAAATTTGTAAAAATAATATTTCTATGAGCTCTTGACTCTGAGAATTAAACTGTTTGTTTCTGGTATCAGCGTCTTTCAGTATCCATTGAACCATGACTATACATGAGAAATCTATGATAGATGCCTCTTAAGAGTTCTACGGCTCTTTTGCTTCCTTGAGCGGATTAAGTATGCCTTCCAAAATGTAGAAGCGTTGCCTTCCCTCTTCGTTGTTGTATGCATAGTGCCCTGTGTAATGCTTCATCCTTCTTTCCTGCAGCTTACATTGAGGTAGAAGTAATGATAAAGGACTTAATAACAGGAAAACTTTTAAATGCCGAAGATATACAATACATGCCACCTTTCGTGAGTTATTTTTTCAGAAAACACAACACCCTACTTCATTAACAACTAGCAATAACCCATTAATTCGCATTAAAACATATGACCAACTCTTGGTTAAAGAGTTTTCTCGAACAATGAACCAGAACCAACTGCGATGGAGGATTCCCGTGTTTTTGCTTTGCGATGTCGCAGATCGCAGTATCGCAATGTCGCAATGTCACAATATCATCGTGTTGTTTTTATCGCAGATCGCAGTATCGCAACTTTGAGATGTTGCAATATTGCGGTATCGCAATATCGCAATATCGCAATGTCACAGATCGTTATAATTCTTGTGTTATTCTTGTGATATTTGCGATGTGCGATATGTGATATCGCATATCGACGATGTTTTAAAGTTTTTCAATGAGAGCATTTGTCTTCAGCATATGTGATGTGATGAAATTTTTCGCGTCGCAAAATCGCTTTTTATCGTTTTAACTCTTTGGAAGGTGTATCCTATCATCCTTTGCGCGATGCGATATCCTTTTGGGAGTAATTTTTTTTTCTTCATTATGAAACTTAGGTTTTCTAGATTTTTCAAGGTATTTTCCTAAGTCCATGATGTTGTAGATTTCATCTAAAAAGAAAATGTAACATTAACTAATTTTTTTTTAGGGTCCCCACTTATTTAGTATTAGCAATAATACTTCATAAGGAGGGGGGTTGTTGGTTGCCACAACAATTGGCGATTCAGTTGGAAGAAATAGTGATCTCTGTGTTTGTATTGAACCTTTTCAGCTTCCAAAACAACAATTTTTTCAGAAAATTAAACTTTATTATGGAAAGATAAATTACATTATACTCTAACTTGTCAATGACATTTTTCTTCAACTATTTTCAACTTTGCTTATTTGCTACCTCAAGTTAGTCCTTGTATTTACATCAGTCATTACTTGGTCTGTAAAATAAAACAAAGTATTCTCTATAAACCAGTTTTAAAATATACTCATTTGTCGTAGGTAGAGCCTCTGCTTCCAGCAGGCGTTCATAGCCTCGACAAGGTTACCTTTTACCTAGCAATGATCCTTTATCCTACTAGAAAAAATATACAATTCTCAAAGAAGAATCCATATCTACACTTATTGCTTTTTCTTTTTATTCTTAAAGAAAAATGTCTTGGTTTGGTGGCCAATTTATGACACAGTAATGCACTTGATTTATAACTTTGCTGAACAACCTGGCTCGTGATGAGACCCCTTGCCTCTTGATTGTAACAATATTGAGTCATTGCCCTGTTATGATATGCAGTATTTGGCAAAGTCAGCAGGTTATAATATATGTGATTATCATAAGTCGACTCGTGATGAGACCTCTCATTCTTCAAGATAAAATGTATCCTTGGATTGTTCCTTTAAAAATTGTGATTTCCTTCGCAGGGAGGAAGTCATTGTCTTCTTTAGATAGTTCTGGACGACAATGATAGGGTTTTTGGAAGTAACTATTCTACAGAGAATCTTTATTTTGTTATTGATACCTTTCATTGCACTGATATAAAATAATTTCTTCACTAAAGGTTTATTTTCATCAAACTTTTATGAAGTTGAAATTAGTGTCATATCTAAGCTAGAGTTTTTTAACTGTAGCTTTCAATAGTGTCATATCTAAGCTAGAGTTTTTTAACTGTAGCTTTCAATAATAAAGATCAATTTTCCAAAAGCTTTGCTATTTATACAAGCGAAAAATAAAAATCTGAAAGAGAGTTGGTATCTTTTTCGTAAATGCCTAATGTAACCATTCACAACTGGTTTTATTCTGAAAAAGAGAAAAACTATGATTCTATGAAATAGAAGAATAATCTTCTATGGAAAATATTTTTTAAGAATTTGTCCATTGACAGGAAAAGAGTCTTTTTTACCTACTAAATCCTTTAACACAAATGTCGATGGACCTACGACTTCTACAATTTGAAAAGGGCCAAGCCACATTCTTTGAAATTTTGTATATTTACCCTTTTCTTCGTGTGCCTTGTCCCATTTTAAAACTAAATCTCCCACCTGAAATTCTTTTCTGGTCATTATGTTTGAATCAAAAGAGGATTTTACTAGTGCCTGATGATGAGCATGCGTTTTCTTAGCTTGTTCTCGTTGTTCTTCTAATTTGATTATTTCCATTTTCCTTAAGTGTAATGAGAAAGTTGGCACTTCATCAATGTATTGAACTAGAGACAAAGAAGGAATTGTTAGATGAGTTGGAAGAACAACTTCTCTCCCATAAACTAAATTAAAGGGAGAAGTGTCGATGGAAACTTTTTTCATTATTCGGTCTACCCATAAAGCGTATATTAAGGATTTATGCCAATTTTTCTAATTTTGATCTACGGTTCTTTTAATAATCCTGATTAGGTTTTTGTTTGTAGACTCGGCTAATCCATTGCCTTGTGGATAATAATTGGCCGAATATTTAAGTTTGAATCCTCTTTTAAGTGCAAATTCATTCATTACATTTAAAGCGGAAGGTAATCCAAACCTGGTGATTATAGATTGATCTATGAACTCAATGATATTTTCAGCATTAGCCGTCTTGAGTGGAACTTCTTCTACCCACATAGTAAAATAATCTATTGCTGTAAGGATATATCTATGCTGCTTGGAAGAGTGAGGAATGATCTCACCTATTATGTCCAATCCCCACTAACTGAAAGGTTGGTCGATATTAACTGGTTGTAGTGGTAAGGATGGCTTCTTCTATCTTCCAGCAGTAGTTTGGCAAACTTGACATTTCCTCACATAACTGTGTGAGTCTTTAAATAACGTGGGCTAGTAATATCCTGCGTGCAAGATTTTATGCGCAGTACTGTGTTCATCATAGTGTCCGCCTGCTGGTTCGTTGTGGAGTTCCTGCAAGACTTTATCAGCTTCAGATTTCTCAAGACATCTAAGAAGAACAAAATCGTAATTCATTCTAAAAAGAATATCATTTATTAGCTGATATTGTTTGGCTTTTAATCTTAGAGCTCTTTTCTTTGTGTAATCAAGGTATGAAGGAGCATATCCATTTCTAAGATAATAAATAATATCAGCATATCATGACTGCTCATCGTTTAGGCTTACCTCGCACACTTGTACCTCTACAGATGGGATTTCAGAAATTTGCGACGCTCCAGCCAGCATTTTGCAAAAGCCTTGACCTCTTACAATGTTTGCTGGTTTAATTTCTATGTCATATTCTTGTAAGGCAGTTACCCAATTGGCCCTCTTCTCACCCACATCCTTTTGTACCAAAATATTTCTTACCGTTGGAAACGGTATTATAATTTTGGTGTGGGTTTTGAGTAAAAAAGGTTTGAAATATTTGATCGCTTTGAAAACATCATAAGCCTGTTTCTCTACGTCTGAGTAATTTAATTCAGCACCTTGCAAATTTGAACTAAAAAACGCAATTGGTGCTTCCACCTTTTCTTGATTCATTTGATGAGTATCGCGGCATATGACTTATCTGAGGAAAATGTGTATAAAATAAAAGGCTCTAAAAAATACGGAGTTGCTAAATATGGAGCATTAATGATAGCCTGTTTGATCAGGTTAAACGCTTCATGTTCATCTTGGCCCCATTTAAAAATAGAGTTATTTTTTATCATAGTTTGTAAAGGAGATACAATTCGTGAAAAATCTGGAACAAATCTCTTTAGAAAATTGATTTGACCAAGGAAGGATTTCATGGCCTTTTTGTTATGAAGTAGGGATATTTTAGAAATTTATTTGATTATGTTAGAGTCGATGTGAATACCATATTTTGACACTATCAATCCTAGAAGTTTCCCTTCACTTAATGCGAAAAAAGATTTCTTTGGGTTAAGTGAAATTTCGTACCTTAAACATCGTTGGAATATTTGCTTTAAGTCTTTGAGATGGTCACCTCGTTTCTTGGAGTACACGGTTATATCATCCAAATAAATTACTACTGACTTATTAACTAAACCTTTAAATGCAATGTCCATGGCTCTCTAGAATGTAGCACCAGCATTAATCAAACCAAATGGCATCTTGCGATATGCATATGTGCCCCATTTATTTCTGAATGTGGTCTTCAATTGATCAATAGGGTTTACCAGCACTTGATTGTATCCTGAAAATCCATCCAAGAAAGACATTAATTCTGAGGTTGCCACTGCCTGCAATATCTACTCCATAGGTGGTCAGGGAAAGTTGTCCTTTTGACAGGCTTTGTTGAGATTGCGAAAGTCAATACAAATCCTAATATCTCCGTTTTTCTTTCTAACAGATACCATATTGGAGACCCATTTAGAATGTCTGACGGGAAAAATTATCTTGGCTTTCAACAACTTATTGAGTTCGGTTTTTATCTGATTTTCTAAGCTGGGATGAATCTTTCTCAATTTTTGTTGGACAAGTTTTTCGTTATCGATCATCGGGATAGTATGTTGGATGATAGAGGTGTCGTATGTTTTAAGTTAATCATAATTCAAAGCAAACACATTTTTGTATTGTCTCAAAAGACGAATATATGCTAGTTTTTATTCGGGGGCTAGGCCAAGGCCGAGATTTATGTTTTGGGGTTTGGAATCGGTTCCTAGGTTTACCAATTCATAATTCAAGGTCGAACTTTGGAGCTTTGAATTGGTGGACCTTTTAAACCGGTCTTTAAAATCGTATAGGGCTTCTAACTTAACCACTGATTTAGGTATAGCATTGTGAGTGCTATCTTGTTGTAATTGCCGATCATGTTGATCTTTGTCGATTATTTGGTTGGAGTAGGATCCTTCAGAAGTAAGGAAATTTATGATATCAGGATCGACGTTGAATATTCTCCAATTTGTGATGTTGTCAGGAATAGAAGGTCTAAAGATTAATTCTATTGAAAATCTATCTGGACTAAAATATTCAGAAGGGATGAGCTTAGAAGCTATGTTAGCTAAAAGGTCAGCACTTGCATTCTGGAGTCTGCGAATTGATGAAATATTGAATGTTGTAAAATGCTCAGTCAGATCTTGAACTATAGATTGATAGTGTTTTAAATTACCTGACAGGCAATGTATAATATTCGGTACCTGTCTGACTACAATTTCAGAGTCTCCGAAGACTTGGAGATACTTTATGTTTAACCTGATTTCTTTGTACAACCCTTGAACTAAAGCTTCATATTCTGTTGTATTGTTGGTACAATCAAATTCGAGCCTGCATGTTAACATGATTTTGTCTCCTTCTGGACTAATTAGCACACATCTTGCTCCTGCTCCTTCGTTGGATTTAGAACCATCAAAAAATATTTTCCAAAACAAAGATTTATTTACAGGTTGATCTAAAAAATTGATACATTTTGAACTATCTATTTGAGAAAAATTTTCGACTTGGGACAAAACGGAATGTTCTAAATATGGGGATGTATGAGCATTAAAATTGCCGAGAAAAAAATCTACTGAATAATTGCCAATTATGCTACTGGTTCATTTTCCCCTTCTAACTCCGTTACTATGTACTTTTGATGTAATACTCATTCAACTTTTATTTGATTTGGCTTACCATTGTAAGGCAGCCACATATCCGACCAGTCAGTTGAGAAGTATCCATGCAATTTTTCTAACCAATCCCTGCTAAGAATGAAGCCATAAAACTCAGGGATATCAGCTACTAAAATATCAATTACTTGACATACCTTCAGGTTGGATGACAGCCTTATAGTTACTTGATTTAGTTCGTCGATGACTTCGACTTGAGACCGATCCAACTGAACGATGCGAACAACGGATTTCTATGGTTGAACATTTAATTTAGTGCATATGGACTTCGGTTGAATATTCGATGAAGTACCTGAATCCACTAAACAATTATGTACATTTTTGTTAAAATTTTCATAAGTAAGGAGAAAAGGGGGAGTATGAGATCTCGATCTACCTCCAATTAAGGCGATGTCATTTGGATCAATGTTGTTAGTCGTATTACTTGGAGGTATTCCCATGTTCTGAGAAGCTTGAGAAATTAGTTTGCCCTTCAATGGCAATTTCCTCTTCCTCTTCCTCGGATTTAGCATTTGTTATAGCATTTGGCGGCTTTGATTCCATTGACGGACTTCTTTTGAAAGCTCTGTAGGGCCTTTTTGAAGAATTTTCTGCTACTTGCTTTTTTATGTCGACCATTTCATTAGACATGGTCTTAAGAACTTTTTGCAATCCATCCAAATAAAATGGATCTTTTGCTTGTTTTTTCTTGGAATCTTCTTTGAAGGTGACCTTCTTAGACTTCCATTCTTCTAACGCGGATTTATTCTCTAAGGCTATTATTCGTTTCTCTACTGATATGGCTTCTTTCATGTTTTCACCAAGAGTTGTTTTATTAGCCCTGTCCACGAAGATTTCTATGTTTGATGGTAATGTTGTGATATACCATTCACATTGCACTTCCTCGCTGGGCTGGGAAGTAGTAGGAATTTTGTTTAGAATCTTATTGAAACATAGATTGAAATCTTTGATCAGTTCTCTAGATTTTGCCCTAAGGTTGGATAAGTAGTTGATTAATGTTGTTGTAGACCTGTCGTCACCAAATTTGGTTAGAAATTGGTCTTGGAAGATGTCCCAACTGGTAATAGATCCAAAGGGTAATGAAAAATACCAGGATCCAGCTGTTCCTTGTAGGGTATAAGGAAACAGTCGAACAACAACATCTTCATTAGTAACCCCATTGAGGTTGATGGATAGCATAAAGTTGCTTATGTGCTCTTCTGCTAGCATGTCTGCCTCAGGATTGAACTTGGGCAGCCATTTCTTAGGATGGGTCGGTATTTGACTCAAGGGCGTAGGCATTAAGACTGCCCCAGGATTGTTCCATGGAGA
Source organism: Pinus taeda (assembly GCA_000404065.3). NCBI lineage: Eukaryota > Viridiplantae > Streptophyta > Pinopsida > Pinales > Pinaceae > Pinus > Pinus taeda. The sequence goes on from APFE030321341.1 coordinate 52,852, forward strand.
TTGGGCCATTGTTGAACTGCTAATAGGGGGATTCATAGAAAATGATCCATGTGATTGAGAAGATGAGGTGACTACGATCGCAGATGATTGAGGAGGAGTTGTAGGGATTCCACTAGGTGGATTGATAATGGCCTGGGGTGGTGGAGTAGATGGTTGACTTCGCGATGGAGAAGTTGAGATGGAACATGTTGATGAAAGAGTCTCACTGTCGGACCCTTTAGGTGACTTCCTTGCTCTTTTCCTTTTAGGAAGAGGTAGCTCAGTTCACCGAATACCGAACTTTTCACTCTTAAGTCTGGTCAGGGGATGAGCAGGGTTATACTGCGAAGTAACACTACCCTGAGATTTATCATATCTTTGAGGGGAAATGGAAAACCACTGAAGTTCATGAATCAAAGATTCGACTTCAGGAGGATCAATTACAGATTGATCTAAAATGTCAGGATTTGTAGCAGCGAATGATGCTCTAGAGACTTCTAACTCTGGATTTAAATATAATGGAGAAGTCGGAGGAGATGGTGAGGGCGAATTACTCTCAGAATTGTAATTTTATTTGGATTTACTTGCCATTCATAGTTCAAGCCCTCCTTCTAGCGCCAAATACGTTGAGGGCTCCAAAAATCAGGTCGACAACAAGGGGGATACCTGCCCGGTTTGGACCTTGGTTGGCAGCTCCTTATCCGTTTGGTATAGTGGGTCCGACTGGGGATCTGGGACCAGTTTCCCAATTCAGTGTATGTGTATGTGTGAAAGAAGGGCGTCTCTATTCAGACTAGAATACTTCTATATAATCTAATGCTATCTTATGTATTCTAATAAACAGAAAAACATCGAAATTTATGCTAACCCAGGGTGTGATCTTTCTTCTATGTGATCTAAAAAGATTTCATACAATAACTGGTAATAAAGATCATTCAGCTATCATAACAAAAGAATTTTATAAAAATGCGCTACTTCATATAAGAAGTTAGACGAAACAGTTGTTAAAACTTATCGCATAAATAAGCTGTTCATACACTAAACATAAACAGATAGTTATCACCGTACAAAAGTGCCAAATGATAACTCAAACATTCATGCTGTAACATATAAATAACTAAAAACTGAATATCGCTTTAACGCATAAGCAGAAATGGCTAAGAGATAAAAGTACCATTTATAACTAGTCCTACTCATGAGCTTCAAGTAATGATTGATTTATCTCTCCTTGATTCAACATCTACTAAGAGTACAGAAGTGCAACATCAATAGCAGATATCAAATGAAAATATCAAAAAAACCTTATTCCATTCATTCACCAAAACCTCCTCTGAGGGTGCAAAAGTGCATGTTCTGAGGACAAGTTTTTGATAAATTTCTGGACCCTTCTCTAAATGCATGAGAAGGGTTTAAATACTACTAACTAAATAACTTATTTACAAAATTTGAGGAATCAGTTTAAATGACCATCCTCTTTCCAAGCAAAACTATTCTAAAATTAAATCTACGAACTATTTCTAAATCTACTCCTTAATGTCGCAAGCATTTAGTATTTTTTTGAGTAGAGTCGGCTGACTCTGTTCCGCCTTTGGTTGAGTTAAGAAAACAGAAACGACAAGAGCTGGCATTCTCTTCTCAGTAAAATATGCTTGAGAATCATCCAATAAATATGTAGTATTATCATGTATGCTTGATAAAAATCCCATTTCAACTTAGTTAACCTTCGGATAGCTTCTGTTTCTGGTTTGCTTCTATCGCTGATTTTTTTGCAGTTTTCGGGACTTGTAGGTGACTGAGAAACTATGGACCTTCCTTTTCGAACAATTTTTCTTAGTGATGCACTAATCGCGCATCGGAAACTGCCTCTATTTCTTGATCCAGGCTTCCCTGATGCGATTTTTGCCTCTTGCGCCTTTTTCTCTTATTTGCTATAAAACTCAAAATTCGTAAAAATAATATTTTTGTGAGCTCTTGATTCTGAGAATTAAATTGTCTGTTCTGGTATTAGCATCTTTCAATATCCATTCATCCATGACTATACATGAGAAATCTGTGATAGATGCCTCCGAAGAGTTCTGCAGCTCTTTTTCTTCCTTGAGCGGATTAAGTATGCCTTCTGAAATGTACATTGGAGCACTGCCTTCCCTCTTCGTTGTTTTCTGCATAGTGCCCTATGTAATGCTTCGTCCTTCTTTCCTGCCATTTACATTGAGGTAGAAGTAATGATAAAGGACTTAATAACATGAAAAATTTTAAATGCCGAAGATATACAAGACATGCCACCTTTCGTGAGTTATTTTTTCGAAAAACACAACACCCTACTTCATTAACAACTGGCAATAACCCATTAATTCGCATTAAAACATATGACCAACTCTTGGTTAAATAGTTTTCTCGAACAATGAACCAGAACCAACTACGATGGAGGATTCCTGCATTTTTGCTTTGTGATGTCATAGATCGCAGTATCGCAATGTCGCAATGTCGCAATATCATCGTGCTGTTTTTATCGCAGATCGCAGTATCGTAACTTTGAGATGTCGTAGTATTTTGGTATCACAATATCGCAGTATCGCAATGTTGCAGATCGTTATAATTCTTGTGTAATTCTTGTGATATTTGCGATGTACGATATGCGATATACGATGAAGTTTTTCGCATCGCAATATCGCTTTTTATCATTTTAACTCTTTGGAAGGTGTATCCTATCATCCTTTGCGTGATGCGATATCCTTTTGGGAGTAAATTTAATTTTCTTCATTATGAAACTTAGGTTTCTAGATTTTTCAAGGTATTTTCCTAAGTCCGTGATGTTGTAGATTTCATCTAAAAATAAAATGTAACATTAACTAATTTTTTTTTAGGGTCCCCATTTATTTAGTATTAGAAATAATACTTCATAAGGAGGGGGGTTGTTGGTGGCCACAACAGGATGTCATTTCGAAGAGGCTCTATCCAAACTAGGTAAAGTATTGAATAAATGCATTGAAATGAACCTATCTCTTAATCTTGAAAAATGTGAATTGTTGATGACTGCAGGGACCATGCTGAGTCATTCTATATCTCAGCAAGGACTGTAGGTGGACCCAAACAAGATAGCTATCATCTAAAGGGTCTCACCTCCTCAAAAGTAGAGAGATGTCAGAAGTTTCCTAGGGTTAGCTGGATACTACTGAAGGTTCATAAAGGACTTCAACAGGTTGACCTCTCCTTTATTTGGGTTGTTGGCTAAAGAATCTAAGTTTATATGGTTAAAATGTTGTTAAGAGGCCTTGGACATCTTGAAGAACAAATTAACCACTGCACCGATTCTCCGAGGCATAAATTGGGCCCTTCCTTTTCATATTCATGCTGATGCCTCACACAAAGCCATAGGAGTAGCCCTAGGTTAGATAGATGAAATATTGCCTTATGTCATTTACTTTATCAATAATAATTTGTCAAAGGCTGAATTGAACTACAAAGTGATCGAATAGGAGCTTCTGGTTGTTGTGCATTCATTGAACAAATTTAGGCATTATATTACGGGATATGAAACATTTTTCCATATTGACCATGCTGCAATCAAATATTTAATGAATAAACCTGATGTGAATACTCGTATTATAAGATGGTTGCTTTCATTATAGCAGTTTGATATAACTATTGTTGATAAGCCTAGCAAGGAAAATGTTGTTGCAGACTTTTTGTCCATATTAACTCTACCTGTAGGTGAGGAGGGAATGGTTGATGACTGGTTATCGGATAAGAACTTGTTCACCATTTCGGTTCTCTCTCCATGGTTTGCTGACACAACAAAATATTTGGTATCTGCACAGTTCCCACTGAACATGTCCACCAAAGAGAAAAGCAAGATTATAAGGAAGAGCACCCCCTTCACTTGGATTGGGGGCAATCTCTTCAAACTTGTCCTAGATCAAATCTCAAGAAGGTGTGTCAGGGAGTAGGAAGTCTTTGAAATCCTTCTAACTTGTCATGTTGTGCCTTGTGAAAGTCACTTTGCAGTAAAGAGTAAAACATTCAAAGTGTTACAAGCATGCTATTATTGGACCACCCTTCATTAGAATGTGAAATGATATACTAGTCAGTGTGATTGGTGCTAAAGGATGGGAAAGCCTACTCCAAGGGATGAAATGCCTCTCCAACCTCAAGTGACTTTCGAGCCATTTGACAAGTGGGGCATGGACTTCATCGGACCAATTGACCCTCCTTCTAAGAAAAATAGTACATCATTGTGTGCACTGACTATCTGACTACGTGCACTGAAACCAAGGCAATTAAGGCAGAAACAGAGGAGAAGGTAGCTAAGTTCTTAAGGGAGATTGTATTTTACAAATTTGGGTACCCTAGAGAGCTGGTCACTGATCAAGGTAGCTAGTTTACCTCCAACATGATTGAATACTTGCTCAACCAGCACAATATCAAGCATAGAACCTCTACTCCTTATTTCCCACAAGATAATGGGCAAGTGGAGGTGACCAACAGAGCGCTCGAGGACATCTTGACTAAAGTGCTCAACAACAATAGGAAATATTGGGCAGATAGACTAGTTGAGGCCACCTGAGCCTATAATACAACCTGAAAGACCACCACTGGATTCAAACCCTATGCAGTAGTCTATGGGAAAAAGGCCCTATGTCCATTGAGTTTGAGCATAACACATTAAGGATGGCAGCCCAACTATATCTAGATCTCAGCAGTGCACAAAAAGGTGTAGGCCCCCCTACACACAGAGGTAACCCAACTTTGGAGGAAGATCTACCATGATAAGAACATCAAGGATAAGAAATTTCAAGAAGGTGATTTGGATTTGCTATAGGATTCCAGATATAATGACTTTAAGGGAATGTTAAGGACAAGATGGCTAGGGCCTTATGTTATAGAAATATGTCATGATAATGCTTTAGTGCAAATCAGAACCATAGATGTAGAGGCTATTCCTTTACTTGTTAATGGACACATATTGAAAGTTTACAAAAGACCATTGTCAAAGCAAGAGTTCATTGATGGTATCAATAAAACAGTGATGGTAATGGAACAAGTCTCAGTTCTTTCCTCATCAAGTCACTGAGAAGAAAAAATAAGGAGACTCAGATGAAAACCTCCATGAGGCACCTGAGTCACACTATTGGGTTGAAAACCTCTTGGGGCAACCCAATGGTGTGGAAAAAAAGAGAGAAAAAAAAAATGAGAAAATGAAAAGATCTCTGGGTGAAAACCTCTCTTGAGGCACCCAAGGAAAATAGATAGGATGAAAACCTCTTAGAGTTATACTATTTGTTTCCAAAAAGAAAAATAAGAGCAAAAAAATCATGAAAATTTCTATTTGCAGGTGAGAAAGTTGGACGATCAGAGAATAGAGAATAAAAAAGGAACCGGTTCCAGTCCCATGTTTATTTTTCCACCCATTGTCATTCATCTCTCCACCATTTTTTTCATTTTTTTCTATAATTTGCTTCAATTTACAAGGGGACTGTGTTTTCTACAGGATCCCCTGTAAACCTACAAGATCCCATGAAAACCTACAGGATGATCTTGTAGGAATTATAGTGGCTCAGGAATACTACAGAAAGTGACCCTAGGATGAGAAATTGACCTACCATGTCAAAATAATAACATCCCTACATCATAACTTGATTACCATACATGGCTCCACTTTCATCACCCTTGCATTCACCATTACAAAAATCATTTAAAAAAAAATTTAAAAAAATCATCCCTCATGAGAAAACAGAGAGAGAAGAAATGAAACAGAGGGCAGAAGGGAGCATCACCTGAGTATTTCTCATTCTCCACACTCCTAGTCTTCCTCTCAATCCATGTCATCATCCTCAAAATCCCAGTGGAACAAATGACTAGAAATTCTAAGGGAGAATCAACTACAGGACATCTTGTAGGAAATCCTGTAGTAGCCTATACCACAGAATACAAATCATGATTGCAACAAGCTTCCAGCATGAAGATCCAAGGGTAGAAAAAACTCCAAAACAGTAGCAGCACCATCATCTTCAACACTAGGTACTTGCACATCAAGGGAACCATAAAAAAAGTATAAATAAGAAAAGGAGAAAGGAGAAATAGCATGCACAGAACACACAAAAATCACCTCAGGTATTCAACCACTATAGCAAGGTATTAGCACCACAACTAAGTATCCCGCTTCACTCTTTCATTTTCTTAATGTAGTAAAAAAATGTAAAGGTTATGAGCAAGTTGGTTTATAAGTGAAAGGTGGCCAGTTAACTTGGCCACCTTTGCTTAGTCAACAAAGACAAGACAGTTGGTCCTCCCACACATGGCAGTAGTCAAGTTAAGAAAAGAAAGGAGAAGGAAAAATGTAGTTAAGTCTACGGATGCATGAAGTGGGAGTTGATTACAAGAAGAGGGGAATGATGTGGTGGTAGTGGGGACCAATAGTCCAAAAATGGAAAACGTACCTCGGCTGCTAGCACACCACCTCACCCAACCCGACCATCAGAGGAAATAATCGTCAATCCCCGTGCACTCATGCATTCATTTCTTCGAGGCTCACTCTATAAAATTCATTCTCATACCCAATCAACCTATAGAAGAGGAAAATTTCATCTATCTCCTGCGCAAGATGTCTTACAGGATTACACAGGAAATCCTATAGGATCACAGAGGAACCCTACAAGATACAGATAAACAGTCTACAGGATTGGCCGAGAGGAGTTTTAGAGGGGGAAAACATGGGGGTTGGCTACAACAAAAACTATGAGGAGGCAGGCTCTATAATTACTTCCCTTTTTCAAAGTGAATTTAACAGAAGATCCCCTAGTATTGAGTGAATTTTCTAGTTGTGTAAGGGAATTATCTCCACAGTTCTTTCAATTATTTACTTCTACATTTAAAAATTGTATCAACCATCTCAACTCCTCAAAATTCACCAACCAAAATGACAGGGGGGTTTAATAGAAAGGATCCCATTAACACTGTGAGAATCCACCAACACCCTTAGGTGTTATAAATCTTCGCAAGGCATAATTAGATGGGGTATTTTGAAAAATTAAGAGGGTATGATGATGAAGTGGCCCAAGATTTTTCTCTCTCCCTCATTCCACTGACCAAATTCCATGCCACTTGTTACACAAAAATATCGTCACCTTGATTATTTGCAGTCGGTATGGGTCTATCACCACCTATGCCAGCTTCCTAAGCAAGTCTCAAACCTCAGCTCTTCAAAACAAGCTTTGGAAATGAGAGAAAGACAACAAAAAAGAAATGTAACTCTGGTTCCGCACTTTCTCTCACTTTTGCCTGCGGGCCCGCACCTTTTGTTCAAGATATCTACGTACTTATACACTCTGTATGTAAAGGGGAGGGTGGATACCCCTGTGAAAGTCAAAAGGCGCAATTTTTATCTTAAAAAACTCACTTTGGGTTAATTCTAGATGTTTCTAGAAGGATTTTTGACGTGGATTGTTCGCTCCAAAGTGGTACATGCATCCCATAAGAGAAGGAGCTAATCCCTTGTTAGGAGGAGTTATCCCTTTGAAGGAGGATTCTATCCCTTTGAAGGAGGACCTGGTAACTGATCTCCATTGCACTATAAATTGAGGCATTGGGTTAGTGGCTGGAGGGGTTAGAAGCTGAACTTTTGAGGGTAAATGCTGGTGAAATCAAGACTTCCTATTTGAGCTTAAGAGGAGAGATCAGATACCTTTTTGGCTTCATTGGGAAGTGAGTGAAGCTTGTCAAAGTAGAGGAGACTTCTTGTTGGACCCTGGGAGGAGCTTGTACAGCGTCAAGGCAAAGGTTGTAAAGTTCTTCTCCTTTTGAATTAATAAAATCAAGCTCATTTTTCTCAACAAGTATCTCATGTTATTTGTTTCATGGACTCCTTGACTTTCATGTTAAATATGTTTTATAATATTGGATATTTAGGTGCTATTTAATTGTTTGCCTTGTTTTTGTTTGCAGTTTTGTGATAAAGGAACTCATTTGGATCAAAGAAGCGAAGGCATCCCCAAACTTGTGTTGGACATAAGGTAGGCCTTAAACACACTTGTTTGCCATTATTTATAAAAGAACATTTAGAGAAAGATAGTGTCTGGATGGTTTTCTTTTCATTAGGTCTTCTTTAGATTCTAGGAAGGTCTATCTTGTCTGCAAGATCGACTCATTCCGCATGACAAAATGGCGACTCTCCTGGGGACTTGATTATTTTCCTTGTTTTTCTTTGACTTGAGAAACTTGCCTTTTTGTTTCTGTTTTTGGCTTGTTGTGTGTGGACTTGGGTAGATTTAGTCCGCAGTCTGTGCTTGTATCATAGTGCGTACCTGTACACACTTTTACTTTGTGCACAGAGCGTACACACACCTGTGTAAACTCTGAACCTGCGTACCTTGCTAAAATTTTGAAATTTTACTTTTTAAATTAGTTTTATCTTGTTTTTGTAGTAGTTATCCTCTACCCATACCTGCATGTGACTGGTTGAAATATTTCCTTTGTTTAATTTCATTAGCATTAGGGTTTTAGGTGAAATTCCTAGGAGTTTTGCTTGTTGGGTTTGTTTTTCGATTTGGTTGTGTAGTGGCTCTAAGCTTAGAAGCTATAGGGACTTCAGATCACCTTAGTGTCTACCAGCCTTCTTACGAGTCTGACCATTTATGAAATCTGCCCTTGTTGAGGAATCCACTTTGAGTTTTCTCTTTACAAAACTTCGAAAAGCTTGTGATTGAAAGTTTGGATTTTCATTTTCAAAAAGAAAACAAAATTGGTTGTTCTTGACTTATTTGTGATTCTGGACAAATTGGTCCTTTGTTTGCTTATAGCCAAGTAAAACATCCTCAAAAAGACTTTTTGTGAGCTTTTACTTCAAATAGGTTTTCATAGTTTGTAGATCTTAAGTTTGCTTTATTCATAGTTTTCTCAAAGATTTGCTTTAGTTATAGTTTTGAATGTTTTTTAAAAAATATGAAAGGTCTCTTTTGAAAAAAATTTGTTTTTAGTAGCATTTGAGTGCTCGAATGAAAAAAGGAAATTCTTGTGAAAATAATTAGTTGTCTCGTTTTGAGTGCATTGAAACGAATACTCTTCTTTTGATTTGATTGTTAAGAAAGATTTGTGTTTTCAAGTATTTGCATCTTCCAACTCTTTCCTAGCTAGAACTTCATTGAAGAGAAAAGATCATTTAATCATCTTAAGTGCATTTTTATAGTGATTTTGAGTTGAGTCTTTACACCACAAGTTTCATCTCCATCACCTCTTGACTTAATAAAAAACCACTAAAAATCACGCTTAAAATAAAATCCATCTAGCAAATTTTTTGTTTCTAGGCCTCTAATACACCAACATAGCTTAGGCTAGTATCTTGGAGTAGGGAGTAATTAACTCTCCAAGATAGTAAAAAAAACAATTAGCTTTATCTTGCGGTAGGAGAAATCCAATTGTTGCATCTATGCTCTGGGAAAGCTCCTCTTAAAGGAGAAGCACGAGATCATGTCCGAACCAGTGTGGGAATCAATCCTTCCTCATTGGGAATGACACCAGATATTCACGTATTACAAACGGTAAACCTCGGATTAACCATTGTCAAGGAGCCTAGGGTCACTTGTTGGTAAACCTCGGATTATGTCGAGCAACCTTCAAGGGGATTGAGCTTGCTACTCCACCCTTGAGTGTGTATCGGATCGTAGACTGTTCCCCCAGGTATATTTGTTTCTGTTGGTAACCTTAGTGACCATATTCTCTAGGATTCTTCC
>APFE030321343.1:0-100666 GCA_000404065.3 Pinus taeda
TCACGTGATTTAGCCAAGGAAATATGTGGTTGCCTTGGAATTATCATCAGTTCTCTTGCAGGTATTGAGCAGCGGAGGTAGGCAAGCAGCGAAGGAGATTTGAGCCAGTGATTGATTCAGATCTGAGCTGTATGTGTGTAATAGAGGTGGAGATACTTGTGAGAAGTATTATGCTGTGTAATGTTACATGACTCAATCATTAATATACAGATAGTTGGGGTTTTTAGCGAGATGCTTTCCCCGGGATACATACTGTGTTAATGTGTGAATGCTCTTGATGTTTTATTGTTATTGATGCTGCTATATTGATGATCAACGTAGAGGAGCTTATGTATTGTGTATGTTTTCCGCAATAGTACATGATCAGGATAATCTCCATTGAATATGTGTTAAATTATTCAAAATTTCTACAGGCAAAACCGTCTATATAGACGTACTGGTTACCCAAGGTGCTTTAGATTTCAGTCTTCTCCTTGGTCGTGACTATGTTTATGCTATGGGGGCCCTTGTCTCTTCGCTTTTCTGTGTGGTTTGCTTTCCACACGATGGAAGGATCGCGGCTATAGATCAATTATCGTTCTTTAGTCCCCCAGTGCCTCCTATGCAGTTGTCTGCCCCTCCTGGTTTTTATCCATCGGTTGTATCTCCCCCACCTCAGGTCAACTACGTGGCGACTTATCCTGTACCTATATCCAGTGATGCTTTCGTCCTGCATAGTGTCCTGGGGGCATTGGGTCCTGACTTCCAAGATGTGATCCTTCCACTGGGAGTGGCACTCTTGTTAGTTGTGACTTCCTATTCATCATGATGAAGTCTGGGCAGAGCATAATTCCTTTCCTATGTCAAGCTCCTTAAAAAATGAAACTAGGTCTGGTTGGAGCATAGTTCCTTTCCTGTGTCAAGCTCCTTAAAAAATGAAACTAGGTCTGGTCGGAGCATAGTTCGCTTTCCTATGTCAAGCTCCTTAAAAAATGAAACTGGGTCTAGTCGAGCATAGTTCCTGATCTTGTGTCAAGCTCGTTAAATAATGAAACAAGGGTTATGAGGATAGTTCTTTTACTGTGTCAACCTCATTAAAAAATGAAACAACTCCCTTTCTACATCGAGTCTTTTGATTAAGATCTCGTAAAATACAAGTCGAGTCTTTCCAAGATCTCGAAAGTGAATCTTCATTCCATCCACTTTGTTGAATGCAATGAAGCTTGGGGGGCATGTGCCTCGTTTTACGTCATTATGCTGGGGGAATGCAAACTTCTAACAAGCATAGTTTTTCGTTTCAAGCTTGTGTAAACATGAAACCGAATCCAAGCAGAGTTCTCCATGGTTCAAGCTTGTGTAAAAATGAACCCATACCCATTTTACATCTTGTGATTACTGTCTATCCGCTCAATTATGTTAGATGAGCCTTGGTTGTTTTCATCCCATCGCCACCATCTTTTTGGCCGATCATATGCTTTCACTTTCTTGTTTTCCTTTCCTAAGGGACCGCAGTTAAGAGTGGTTTTGTTAGCCAACCTCTTGACCATTACATGTTTTGAGCAGTTCCACCATTGCCAGAACCAGTTGCTACCCTTTATACCACTCGTTCCTCTAGGACGAGTCACCTTTAAGCTCTTTTTTGACTCGTAAGATATGAAAAGATTGCCGAGTATTTTTTCCCTTTTTGACTCGTTAAAGAGAATAAAAATGGAGGTCTGCTTTCAGCTCTTTTTTGACTGTCTCAAAAGGAAAAGATTGCCGAGTTATTCCTCTACACTCGTTAAAAGTAAATGAGAGGCAGTCGTCTTTAAACCCTTTTCCGACCGTGTAAAGACGAAAAGATCGTCGGACCCTTGTCGTTTCAGGTTCGTTAACGGTCACGAAGTGACATGGTTTTGATCGCTTTTTTACTTTTTCAGGTCGAAATCACTACTTATGAAAAGTACTCCTCGGTCGTAATGATTGGGTGGTTCTTTCTAGCATTGCTTTATACTTTTTCGGGCTCGAGAGACACAACTTTACAAAAAAGGACACCCCTAGAGTTTACTTTTTCACAGTCTTTTCAAACTCTCTAAACATGAAAAGACGCCGAGTTCTTCCTTTATCAGACTTGTTAAAACTTAATGACATCGGATTCCGTCAAAATGACGCCTCTTAAGCATATGCTATCCCCGTCAAGCTTGTCATCCAAAAATAACCGGGGTACTCGCCAAAAATGGTGGGGAATAAAGGAACCACAATTATCGTCATATCGGCAGTATGTCGCTCTTGAACATGGCACTTGTCTGCATTCGTGTTTGGGTGGGGACATATCATCTTGTTTTTACACTTGCCTTCGTGGGTTTGGGTTATCCTGTTTGACAATTCATCTGCTCATCGCCCTATCACCATGACCCCTGATCAGTTGATGTCAAATACTGCCAAGTCCACTGTCGTGACGCCGATATGTTCAAGAGAAGTTGACCTCTGCAAAATACTTAACCTTCCTCTGATACCTCACACAAAACATTTTGTCCTTCTCTGTCTCGTGTCGATGATGTGGGAAACATTATGGCCCACCTTTGATCAAGGTCACTTCCTGTCGACTTCAACTCATTATCCAGGAAGTTGACTCAGAGACTCCCTTCAGGTACCTTAGAGCCTGCATGCCTCGATGGCAGGTTCTTTGTGTTCTACGTGAGGTTTTCATCATTGGCCTCCGATTAGATGATTCTACGGGTGTTCTACACCGGCTCACTGATTCACACACCGTGGATTGTACCTATAGTACCTTGAGGACCATTGTCATTATTGGTGGTACCTCTCGCGTCTGTTAACAATTTTCATCATTGACTGGTAATCAGACGACGTTCTCGCATGTTCGACTTCGACTCCTATATTCGCATGCTTGAACTTGTACTTTGTTCGGGTCGAGTTGGAGCGCAAGACCCTGGATTTTGTCTGTTGAAATCCAGGTTGCATTTTGTGGATTATTATCATCACTACATGACTCATTCACTGGATGGCTGCGACCATGCCTGAGTCTATTCATCGATCCTCACTGGATGGCTGCGTCCATACCTTGGATCCAGATTTTTATGTACTCTATTATGGATGGCTGCGCCCATACCATGTACATCATGTATTTGAAATATCAGTTGTACTTCGTGCAGGTTCTCCAGCGGCCGTGTTTTCATTCGACCATGTTCTTGTAAAGCACTTCACCCCTCTCTCTCTCGGGCTTCATGCTTTAGGGGGCATCTGTTACACAATGTTTTGTCACCGTCCCTGTTAGCCCTTCTCCCGTACATTGGAGGACCTATTCCGGGACCTGTGAGAAGTGACATAACCTGAAAACACCTGCATTGTATCCCCTTGAGTATGTACTTCATATGCCCTGAAGACACCTTCTGCAAAATACCCATAAATGTAGCCCTTTTTCCATTGGCGCTGTTCCACAATGTATCACTCGTGCCAATGGGGGAAATCCTCCAAAGAGGGCGCACTAGCTGGCGCTCTGTGTCAGAGTCGCACTAGTGCTAACCCAGTTGGGTAAAGTTTTTAACAAACAAACTTCCGAAGGTTCCTTCTAACCTATCCATGAACCGATTCCAGTTTGAGTTAGTTCAGTTGGGCTTCGAATCTCCCAAGGAGGGAAGTAGTTCTCCACCTCTCATGGAAGCTTCCTAATGATAAGGACAATCCCTTGAATCTGGTGGATGGTCTTATCTACTCCTCCTACCTCTATATAAGCTTGTTCATTTCACCTTTGACAAGCTAGTTAGTAATTCTACTTTTCAAGCTCCCAAATCTAAGTCCCAAAGTCTAAGAATTGCTAAGCTCATGTTACAAGAGGCCTTGTTTATCCCTATGAGGCTAAATATTTAAGGAGGAGATCCATGTCCAAGTGATCAAGGAGAGAGAGGCTTGTTTCCCATCCCCTACAAGCTTTACAAGGCATGTGTTGCTGATCACCCAGCCAAAGGAGGATTTGACATCAGAACTTGGTTGTATTCTCTTTTGTTTATCAATAATAATAGACGACTATCATTATGGTTCCACTCATGTGTCTTTATAATGATGTTTGAGTTGTATCCTTTCTGACTGATACATAGTTTCATTTCTTGGATTTTATGCTTGTATTTGTCTTATTCTTTGCATGTGCAGGTGTCTGTTCACGAGGATCGTGAGGATTGTGACCGGTTGAAGTGAAAGAACGGAAGCGATGACTCTTCTACGAATACTAGCGTTGGATTCAAGGTAGGCTCTCATCATTGGTATTTACTTTGCAACTAGGAACCTGCGTGTTAGCGTTGTTCGATTGTTGCTAGACCCCATCTGGGCTAGTGGGATCGCCTCTGTCCGTAGAGGGGATTTACCTGTACAACAAACGAGGCCTTGGAAAAGTTGCAGCGTGACCCATGTGAGGTAAAAAGTAATTCTCCATCTTCATGTATGTTTCCTGATAATGATTTAGCTATTTTTGAAAATCATACCACAGGAATTGGTTCCAAAATGTTGAAGAAAATGGTTTATGAAGGAAAAGGCTTGGGCATTAATGACCAAGGCATTGTCAACCCCATCAAAGTAGAAGAATTACCCCATCAGGCAGGATTTGGGTATGTCAGAAAGGAAGTTGGGGAACGCGTCGAGACAACTAGCGAACCACCAAAAATAGATGATGAGAAGCCCTCATTAGTTCTTTCCAAATCGACAGAGGAGGTAAAAGATTGATTTCCTTTCAGTTTAATCTTCACATAGTATGATTTTTGTTGGATATTTGGAGATCCCAATTACAAGGAAAAACATGAGGCTCCTTGCCAGGACGAGGCACGAAGAGGAAAAATAAATTGGTGTTAATAAGCAAGGCATAACTCAACCATTGGAGGTTGGCAGAGACCTCAATTTGCAGGATTGAGATGCACCAAGGGAGAATGCTCGAAGGTGTCCGATGCTTTTGAGATATCGTTGAAATCGTCGAGGAAAGAGAATGATGGGAACACATCCCCATCATCCCATGGTAGTGCCCATGGTAGGGAAAGAGTTGAGGAAAACTCTCATCACCATACTTACACCATAAATGACAAGGAAAGGTATAACCACTCTTGACATTCGAATGATCATTTTGATTATAATCATGTTGTTAATGATGAAAGTAAAACATAACATTGAAAATTATGTACCTTTTGTGGATTACATAACCATACATTTTCTAAGTGTTGGAAAATAATGGCAGCACACAAAAGGATGAGGCGTGAAAGATCCTCTCAACAACAGATAAAGAAACATGGTAAGCAGATCTAGAGGAAGAAAACCTATTGCAGTCATTGCGACAGAAGTAGTCATCAAAGAGCCACTTGTTGGAGGCTCCACCCAGAGTAGCGCCTTAAAGGAAAAATGTCGATGCATGAACCAGATGAAATGATTGTTCGACAAGAAAAACCACCACAAGGAGGTGACCCATTCACATTGATAAGTGAAAAATGGTTTCTAGATATGTTAGCATGTCATGGTCATGCTTTTGTAAATCATTTGTTGCATTTTAAAATGTAAAAGTGATGATGTGTTTCCACCACTTGCTAAGCAACAATGATGTCTGGTCTTATTTTGAGTTGCATTTTAAACTGTGAAAGTGATGTCGTGTTTCCATCACTTAAACAATAGTGTTTGGCCTTATCTTTGTAAATCATGTGTTGCAGTGATGAAGTGTATTCCATCACTTGTTGAAGCAACAATGATATGTTGGCCTTGTTTTCGTAGCTGGGGTATTGCATCCATCCTGATGTAAACTTGACCACAGAGTATGTGTTATAAACTCGTGGCAAGTATGGGATGCTTGGGGTCATTAGTTGGTCATGAAAGTCAAGCATGTAATTTTTAAGACAATGTACTACAGGTTGTAGAGTTTATAGGTGTTGGCTCATCCCTTAAGGCTCTGAAGAACAAAGGTGAAGGAGATGGAAGCGAAACCTTTCAGGACGCTTGTGATGTAGACAAGGTACAAAGAAGTTGCAGATTATTTTTCATGCTTTTAGAGGAACAAAAGCTCCTCAGTGGGGAGGATTGATCGTGGCTCCAGAGACACACACAAGACAAAGAGGACTTATGAAAGCTCAAAAATCAAAGTGATCCGAATGCTTTCGAACCAGGACCAGAGCATGGATCTCATCATCCAGATCACTGTGGTGTGAACGATTCCTTAAAATGAGTATGTATGTGAAATTTAGGAGTAGTCAAAGTTCAAGTTGACTTTGGTGACTAGGCAGGCTTAAGGAGGCCGCAATTTGGAAAAAATCCGGCCACCGGATTCCGGGGGAATTTGTGGCCTGCTTAAAATCCGAATATTTAAAGATGGCCTTACATTAAATCATATATATATATATATAATATATATATATATATATATATATATATATATATATATATTATGAGGTGGGGAGCCACACCCCCACTTCCCCAACAAAATGCCAAACTGTAATTAAATTTGGCCGTCGGGCCATGACACCTGTTGGCCCCCAAACCTAACTTACAAAAAACATAACCATATTAAATTTAATATGGGGGGGTGTAGGCCACCTCCGGTGGAACCGGCCCACACCCAAACCTTACCATTCTGAAAAGGCTAGAGCCAATGGGAGTTGAACCCACAGCCGGTAGGTTAGCCAGCCCCACCCACGTGGCGGCCCCAGGGTGAACACCAAAACCAACGACCGCTTAAATAAATGCACCTCTCATAAAATAGTACCAACAATGTCGCCTCCAAAATGTTTAATGCGCCATTTTGAATTGTGGGAGGTATGGGGTGGGCTGCCCAATGCGGACCTGATCCCCCCAAACATGTGCGTTTGTTTAAAAAAAAACCAATAATGTATTAAAATGGGAGGGGTGGCTCCTCATCTAATGCTTATTATTACCAATCCACCTAAAATGATTTATTGGTTAATCCACCCATAAGTTTATATAAAACTTCATTTGCACAGTGTGCCTAGGTAGCATGGAGGAACCAGGAGCGGGCATGGAAATTGAGATGGATATTAATTTTTAATGCAAGTGGAACCATGACTGAGCGAAATTTGCAGGAGGGTGAAATTTTTGCAGTGTCCAAATTGGACAAATTTTATGTTGATCTTACACCTCTCAGTTACACGAACCTGATGTCGCAGTCATTTTCCTAATATGAGCAGCAGATATGGAGAGGACCCGGAGGAGGGAATTTTTGAGGAATCTAGAGGGAATCTAAAAGATTCCTTGAGCCCCAGATTTCCATTTTCTCAGAATTCAGAAATTTGACAGTCGGTTTTACACTATTCGACGCCACAAATCTAATTGTGCATTCATATTTTCTAGTTACTCATTCTATTTTTCAGCCACTTTTCTAAGGAGTGCAGGGGTCAACATTCATGTGCGAGCAATCATTTTCATACAATTCGATGCCGTGAGATCGATGGTCCAAATAGCTTCAACAGTTTGACATCGTCTTCTTCAGATGACCCCAGGATGTGAGGTATATGTAGTGTGTTCATGTACTTCTTTTGCGATGCACTATGATGCACTGATCCATGTTTGATGTTTGATGAGGGATCTTGTTTCTTGCTTGTTTTCATGATTCCTTCTTGATGTGATGCGGAATCATTTGTGTGATGTACTTGTTGTCATGATTCGTCATGTATTATTTGAGATCCCTTTGTCATCATGTTGATGGAATACTCATGTTGTCGCCATGTATGTTTGCATTGATATCCCTTGTATGCCATGTTGGTGGGATTATCACCATGCATGAGTTTTGTGTCATAATGATAGGAGTCTTTTTGACTGAGAGTTCCTGTAGCGGAACATATCTTGGACCCACTCCTGCGCGAGGGAATTTTCCTTATATGATAGCGACATCATCTCTTATGTACATCATCACTATTGACAACACTTAATGTAGTGGCCTACACCATCTTGACGCTGGGGCCCGGAGATGTAGTCCCTCTTGGACAAACTCCGTTATCAACGTCTTATGTATTCATGTACTGATGATTGTCATGTTTCTCTTCTTTACAACATGTAGATGTATTCATTTATGTTCTTTTAAAAATGCAATTTAACACATCATAAAAGTAAAAGGTCTTGGAAGGGTCCTTTTGTCACACCCGGATTGCGATCATGCATGTATCAACTTGCTCAAGCGTACCTTTGGGAAGACCATTAGAGATTTGCTGCAATATCTTCAAAGCCCATTGATGCAAGTGGCCCAATCATCTGTGCCAAAACTCGCTGACGTCCTGACTCAACATATTTTCCACTTTTGAACTCAAAGCAACACAATCCTCTACCTCTATCTTATAGAGATTCTAAACTTGAATCCCTATCTTCTTTACTTGACCGTGGCTATGTGTCGAAGGAATGCCTTTCCTTTCGAAAATATCGCATCATAGCCTGTATCCTCAAGCATGGCAATGGATACCAAGTTCTTCGTCAGTCCGGGTACATGCATAACATTCTTCAAGGTGAGTGGAGCTGCATGCTCCCTTTGAAAAGTAATAGTGCCCACATCAGTAATACTATACTTACCGTCATCACCCATCTCGATATGCATCTTGAGATCTTTCTCCTCCAGTTCACTGAATAAGTCTTTGTCGCCAGTCATGTAGAAAGAATCTCCACTGTCTAAGTACTAGACACTTCCCATCATTGAACACACCATGCATGCAATGAGGGAAAAGTCCAATTTGAATTGGGAGGCCAAAATATTATCCACAGCTCCTCCTGAGGACTTCTCCTTGGATTTCTTCAATGGATAATTTGTAGCAAATTGACCCATCTTGTGACAATGAAAACATTTAACTTTCGTCATGTCCTTCTTACCTCCATGACAAGAATCTGATTTGGAATGAGAAATTTTACCTTTCCCCTTCCTTGCCTTAATCAATAAGGCAAAATTCTCTTCATCATCAGTCTTTGATGAAGATCCATCCCTGGTGTTCCTCCTGATCTCATCCTACATCAAATCCGACCATAGTCATTCCCAATCTGGCAGTTTGTCTCGACCATTGACAGGGTCCTAATAATTATTCCAACTCTTTGGGAGTCCAAGAAGAGCAAGGCTCACCATATCCTCCTCAGAAACTGTGATTCCAACACTTCCAATTTCATCTTGACATTGAGTGAACTTGGTCAAGTACCTTGGAATCGTCTCGCGTTTCTCCATCTAGATTTTACGAAGTTTATCCTTCAGTGCCAACTTCCTTTGATCATTGCTATGCTGATACAAGTCCATCAATGTTTTCCACATAGCATGTGGAGTTTCCTTGCCATGGAGACTCAAGACAATGTGGTCTCAAACTCCCTCAAGGATTATCCACCTTGCCTTTGCCACTCACTTCTTCCATTCGGCCAAGTTCTGTGCACCCATAGCTATTGGCTTGGGGACTTCTTGATCAATGAATTCCCTCAAGCCATTGTCTTCTAGCACAACCTCCATCTTGTCCCTCCAGGCTATAAAATTCATGCTTCCTTCCAAGGCATACTCAAGCCCCAACCCATGGAACACCATCTACCGATCCTAAAATATGTATGCAAATTCAACTTTGACTTGTAACCCAAAAACTCAAAACTTCGAAATCTACTCTAGAGAGATGATTTTAAATCAGCGATATTTCCCTCATCTGAACTTCGATTCGGCTGATTTGTTTTTGAATTTGGGTATATTTTCCCAAGGAATCCAAATCTGAAATTTGTTTCTAAAAAATTTGCACAGAAATTCTAATATTTGCTCTGAAAAGTCTCGGCCCAAAAAACAATCTCGTTCTGGTACCATGTAGAAAAACCTGTAGATTCACAAGCTCATGTAATCTACTAAAATAAGAGACAAGAATCTACTTATACTCTTTACAACAGAAGCCCATAAACATAAAGAAAACAATAATCAATAAAGGAAGAGAATCAAAGGCACATAACAAAATAAATATCCACGAAAAGCCACAACTCAAAACCCCACTATCTGTTTTGTATTAATCTAGAAAATCAAGACGAAATTACAATGCTTGTTCTCTCTAGAAAAATCCTTGCACTCAACAAATTCAATCTCCAACTCATAAGCAAGCTCAAGGCCAAATCTTAGCCAATTCACAAGTTCTCCAAGTCTCTATTCTAATTTGTAATTCCTATGAGCTTGTATTTAAAGGGAAATAAAGCCTCTAAAATTAGAGCAATTCCTCAAGGATCAACTCCTAATTGCATGCACTATCAATACAACTTAGAAAAATCTAAAACAAATAGTACACTGTCCTTGTACTCTAGTCTCAACTGGGTCTTTCTCAGACTCAACATGCATGAGTTTCTGATGGTGAAATCTTCAGTTAATTAGAGTAGCACTAATTAGGTCATTAGTGTCCCAACTGACTGTTTACTCACTATTAGTTCCTGAAACTGATTGGAACTAATTTAATTGGACTTAACTCAATAAAATGAGTTAACTAATTACAACTCATTCATAACTCATCCTTAACTCCTATAAGTTAGGGATAACATATACATGTCTTCTAAAAGACTTCCAATTCAAATTTCCTAAATTAATTAAGTTAATTAAACTTAATTAATTATTTTCAAATTGCTTTGAGAAAAGAATTCTATTTTAATTCACAATTTAATTCAAGGAAAAATTAATCTGGAGTTTCTTGTTGCCATTTCTCAACAAAACATGACCTTATACCCAATTAACTCAATCTCTCAAGACATCAATGACTATTTTCATGACTCTTCACACAATTTGACATATTTACATTGAATAATGCATATTTTATTCTAAACTAAGATCCATAGCTTGATATTCTACAAGATCATAGCCAAACCATTATACATTTGTCATAATTTGAAAGATAAAACTTGTTTCTGACTACTATGACTATAGGATACTGAAACAAGTCTTTGAATTGATGAAGGAAAGGGACACAAATTTTCAAACCATGAAAATGAATATAATGCAAGGTGTAAAAGTATTCAAGGTAAGCAAGTCATGATATTTCCTAAAGCCATGGGGATTTTTTTCAATGAGTATTTATAAAAGAAAATGTTTTTTGTGAGTTTCACATCAAAAGGGAAAAGTTTGTAATCATGGAATACTTAGATAAATATTATTCTCACATTTGAGTTGGATAGTCGACATAAGGGAAAGGACACATGTATAAGAGTTAAGAGCTGAGGATAGTTGAAAAGTATAACATGGCTAATTTGGTTATGAGGTAATTTATAATGTTAGTCACCTAGTGCAGATGAAAAGTCACGAGAGTTAGAAGGCCAATAGCCTTTGGTATATTTTTATAAATAGAACAATTGCAATCACACAAATGGTTCCTTCTTGACATTGCATGTTATGCTCATATGTTGGTAAAGATTTGTGTTCATACTCTTGCAAAGTTTCTATTCATTGCAGACTATTCTCTTTGGTCTTGGTTTCTTTGATGCTTGTAGGTATGAGCCTTACAATATATACATTGGGTCCTACATTTTTGGGGAATATAATTTTGGTAAAATTTGACTGGGTCTGACTGGAAGGGGGTTGCACAAAAGACCACAAACGAAGGAAGAAATAAGCCAAGAATAATCAGATGCTCAAGATGAAAAGAGAAAAACATGAAAATAAGAAGGAAAGAGTAGCTAAGGTGGAGTTTTCAAAGACTTCCAAATAAAGTTAAGTGCACGAAACGAGTAGTCGAGGTCGAATTTACAAAGGTTGGCGAAGAAGGCTGGGCATGATATTCAAAGTGACAATGGGAAAATCAGGTGTCGAGATTGTGGGGAAAATCTATAAAAGATAAAAGCGGAGATAACATAAGGGGAAGAATAAAAACGTATTTTGAGATGCTTCCATCATGTCTATTGAACTCGTTCCTATTCATTTCTCTCTCTATGGGTTTTTTATGTAATGGGACTCATAGTGCATGAGGTTCTTGCTATATCAGTCATGCAGATGTAGTGTATTGATGAACTTATCTAATAAATAAAATAGGAGTTGTGAGAATGTTCCGTGTCTATGAAATGCAATGAAATGTTGGGCCCTTTTAAAATTTTCCTTTTAGCATGCATCTGAATGCACTTAGTATATTTTATTTATGTTGTGAATTTGTGCTTTACACATGATACATGTTTGTTGATGGGGAATTCTGTTATGGATGAATGTTCTGTCTAGTTATTTTTTTCTTGATGCCTTGTTATGATCCCTTATCTTTCCAAGTATTGACACACCTTGGGTGAGACACCTTACTTTCTTATTAAGTGAGGTGAAAATGTTGGCATGGTGCTAGACTAGAACGAACCCCTTTTGTTGGCACCTTGTGTTCGAAGCTAGGGTCTTTCTTCAATAAAATTTCAAGCCAACAAATGGTTCCATTTCCAGGACCTGAAGCTTATTGAAGTGATATGGACCATGGTATCAATGATCCTTAAAGGATATCTTTAGGATTGGTGGCATGAGAAGGTGGATCACTTTGTTTCCCAGTAGGTGCAATTACTCCAGAAGAGCGTGAAGCATGTGAAGGAAGAAGTTTTGTATGCTAAACCTACCAGTGATTACTACGAAATATTCTGGTGCAAGTTCCTTGAAGAGATTTATAATTGGTTGTGAAGGCTAAGATAAAAGGAGGAGCTGGAAATCGACGTAGGTATCCTTTTACTTTGACCGTTATTGACTTGGTTGAGCTACATAAGCTAGATACAAAACTGACAAGAGCTATCGATTTCTGGGTACAAGCAACATTAAATAGCTATCTTATTGAGTTCACTGCAGGAGATCATTTATCTTGCTCCAAAGTTGAAGCAGTGTTCAGATATGGGTTGCAGGGAAGGTTGCTGAAGGAGATCCCCCTTTGGGTTAAAGTTTTGACAGTAGAAGCATTAGAGAAATTTTGAGGTGTAAAATGGCCATTAAAAAAATGTACAACACAAATCAACTTTATAAGAAGCAAAAGGATTCAAGATGATGATGTCAGACATGGGGTATAATTCACCATTTTTGGATTAAAACTTAAAAAGATTAAAAAAATAAGAAAACTACTTTTTCAACTCATATTTTTAACTTATCTCCCTATCGTTTTATTCAAATTTTGAGCAGGAGCACTCGTTGGATGCAAAACTCATCCAAGGAGTACCCATGTTGCATACTTTCAATGGACCCTGTTACATGAAAAATGAGAAATACATGGAAAAATATGATTGCAATAATGTTTTTTCATGAATTTCTCATTTTTAATGCAGAAGGATCCATCAAAAGTATGAAACATGAGTATTGCTTGGATGAGTAATTGAGTTCTGCATCTAATTAGTGCTCTTGCTTGAAATTTGAGTAAAACCGTAGGGAGATAAGTTGAAAATATGGGATGAAAAAGTAGTGTTTTTTTTCCTCTAAAATTTGATGATGTAATCTAATCTTATTTTATTGTTTTCAGTATTATTTTGTAATATTCCTTAGGAGGGCCTTTTTATACCTCAAAATTTCTCTAATGAGAACCCACTACTGTTCCAATATTAGACAATGGATACTTAAACTCTAAGTATTGGGGGTAGGTTTTAGGGGAGCAATGCTACTTGCTTGTGGGAGATGAAGATGTTGTCGTGATGGACGAAGATGAATTGCGAAGGGCTCAAGATTTGAAGGAATAAAAGTGGGAGAAAATAGTTGATGAATGAAAGGAGAAAAATCTGCATGAGATTAGGAGGAGACAAAAGGAATTACATCAAATAAGAGAGGTGTTGAGTAGACAAGGTTTCAAGAAAGAGGATTGAATCAATTGGAATTGTGGTAAGTTGAGGGTGGAGACAAGGTGAGTTCTGGCCAACTAAGAGGGGTTAGAGCCAATGGTGTGGAACAGATGGAGGGAAGCAACAAAAATCACTATATACTAGAAAGAGTGGAGATGCCAGATGCATCAGGGCCTACAACTACAGTAGTGAGCCAATACACCTCGCTCCATGAAGACGTGCATTTTGTGATGAGAAATTGTTTTTCGAAAATGATACGTCCCTTGAGAGAAATAACTTCTAGCCCAACAACATAGGTAGCACCTCCCCTGACCTTCCCCTTGTACCTTATCAATATCTTGTTCATTTTCTTTCGAAATTAGTTAAAGTCACAAAGCTTTGGAAAGTATACAATACCTACACAACTGGTACTTTGATCTAGGTTGATATTGGTGGCCACCCACCGATTCCACTTGGACCCGCACCATTTTTCTTTTAGTTTCCTTAATTGTAACACAATATATTATTTTTGGCAGTTTTTCAAGTCCTGAACTTCCAGAGTCGTTTTGATGCCCTAAACAACAATTTTTTTGGAAAACGAGCAAAAGTGAGCCTCTGCCTCACATTTTTAGTTGAAAGTTGTATTACTCAGATGGATATTTCTAGCAAAACATCGTATACGCCAAATGAATATCGTATGCCAAAGTTATGACCGTGGGAAGTTGATGTACCAATTTACCCCAATCGGGCTCATAGACTTTTGGTGCTTCATCTCCAAGGGTTAGGTTTTTGGATGTTTAGGGTTTTCCATTGTTTCTCAATAATAAATAGGCCTTGGAGGATCATTGTAACAAATTTTAGAAAGCATGTAGCCACCACATCTCTTGTTAGAGATAAATTATCATCGCCCAAGCTAGTTTATTTCCATTCTACATGTAAACAATTTTCAGTGTTTGTTATTAATGAATTGAAGTTCTGTTTTCATTGTATCTCTGTGTTTTTGTTTATATATGTATTTCATTTTGTTCCTTCATAAATATGGATCAATGGTATTAGAGTGGTTTTCTCTTTCTCAATCTTTCTGTGCATGTCCCCAATGAGGTCATGGTATAAGGAGGTGGGGCATGAATTGGTTGAACTTTTGCAAAAATGGCCTCGCTAACCCCGACAACCTCCCATGGTGGAAGAAAATAAATACAAGGGAGCATGAGACCCTTTCAAAATATTTCTCGAAGAATCCCTCGAGCAAAAAAGGAACGCGATGATGGACAACTTTGCCCAAATCCTTCGACGAAAGCCCATAAGTGACACATATTCATCTGAAAGCCACTCTAGAGTCATCACTCCCATTAAGGCACAAGTTAACTTTTACATCCCCATATTTTAAGGCCATATAGATGAAAATTCCATATATAAATGGTTAAATTTGTTGGAAGGTGTTAACGGTAAGGGAAATCTGTCAACTGAGGGGGTATCCCCGATGTGAAGTCCCAATTAAACCTCACACTGTTTGGAATAGGAGCCCCATCTGGAGTTTCAATCCAATTTCCATGCATTCTTACATATTTTCCTTGGTTCTAAATATTAGAAAGAGAGAGGAGCATGTGTGTGCCTTTGAAAAGCAAGTAAATGTGCCTAGTGAGTGTTTAGTTGTAAGTGTGTCAAGGTTCTTCTACTACGAAGGGAGAAAATAAAGTGAGCCTCTAAGAGAGAGGTAATAGTACAACCCTAGCAGGGCACACATAACCAAGAAGGGTTCATATAACATCCAACGAAATAGTCCAAAAATATGCGACGATCAATACAACCAATCAACAAGAAAGATCTATCTAATATCCAATGGAATAGTCCACAAGGATGTCAGAACAATAGTAACCATTACAACACATTCTCAATATGGTAAGTACTAAAATAATCGAAATAGATCAACTAATTTGGCACATATTAAAGCAAACATGAATTAAAAACATCCACATAATAGTCTTACAAATATTCATAATCCATGCATGAATAACATACTGGCCATAAGGTTTATGATATTAAGTAAAAGTTCCAAGGCACATGTATATTATGAACACCACTAGCTCCAATAGTGGAGCATTAAATCCACTCCTTGCTCCCCAAAATAACTAGCTTGTCTCTCTAATGCTTTGTGGGAGGAGCCAAGGTGAAAAGTCCTCTTCTCATATAATGAGGCTGTATATATAACCAATGGGGTGATGCTTCACCTCCCTTGTGACTCTTTGACTACCCTCATAGCTATTTCAGACTTCCTATTAATTTTCAACTTTACATGACTCTTCATCTTCTGTACATGTCATTTGTACTTCCACTTTACAATACATTTTTGAATAAGAAATTACATAATCCACAAGAATGATGCGGCATATGACGACTCATGACATGATATGCTGACAATGACTTCTTTATGACAATGCAATGTCAATCCATTCATGTTGCTCCTTTGTCTTCAACAAGAGATGTGCAATGCTTCATCTTCATGAGAGATATGCTTTGTTCAGTTCAGTATTGGAGGAAGTTTATTTCTCATTTATCTTTTATTGCATCACCAATTCATGCTTTAATAAGTTCTAAAGTCTACTTCCTGTGGGGAGGAAAGCTGTAGGTTTTAACCTCGTACATAAATTATTTGCATACGACTTCTAAAAGCATAAAATAAACAATGGCAAGGGAATAACATATAAAAAAAATATACACAGAGATTTTCCCCTGGATCCCAAGATCGGGACTACCAGATTGATTTTTCATTATTTTCCTTCCAATGTTACAATACATATATATACATGCTAAAACATCCAAAAACACCAATCCATTAACCCTAGATTAGAACATAACCATAGTTCCCTTAATCAGATCTAGAAAATACCATGGATCGAAAACCATCGCGCCCAAAACCATGTGTGAAAACCATGCACAAAACCATAGGTAGGTTTGCCCACCTAATATAGGGTCCATTTTTTTTTTCCTAGGGCATTGCCCTGGACCCCACAGAGGTGGGCTACCGCCCCCCCTGTGACACCTCTGCTGTGCATCGACGCAATGAAGGGGGGGCTCCACCCCCCCTTTAACCCCCTGGTTTAGTTCTGGAAAGAATATAATACAACCCAATAAATTGTACTTCCACTTTATAATGCATTTTTTAATAATAAATTACATAATCCACAAGAATGATGTGGCATATGACGACTCATGACATGACATGTTGACAATGAATTCTTTATGACAATGTAATGTCAAGCCATTCTTGCTGCTCTTTTTTCTTCAACAAGAGATGTGAAATGCTTCATCTTCATGAAGATATACTTTGTTCTTCATATCCACCTTCCAAAGGGTTGGGAATAAGATGGAACCTTCATGCGGTCCTGATCTTTGATCTTCTGTTGTAATCTAGTGTTCTTTCATCTTCTCGCCTAATGATCATCTTATATCTTCAAATCCATAGGTGTCTTTTAGGATTTCCTCCTTCTCCATCTCCTTCTTCATCATATTGCCATAGCATGATAGAGTACCTGCACCTGCAATCCACTCATGACAAGATGACATCAGTCCAATAAAACCCTAGTCTCAGATGCTGGATGATGATCCACTGACTTAGCTAGAACTAGGTGATAGGATAAGGGAAACGCTCAATGACTGTGCAATTGCATAGCTCAGGTAGTCAGGAGTGAATCTTGAGCCCCGAGATTGTGGAATGCATAGTTCAAGCTGTATTTGGCAAGTACATAACACAATTTTTGGATTCAGTGAGCTAGGATGAGGGGTTTTGCATTGTTTCAGCCAACTGCATAGTTTTGGAAGGCAGAGGAGGCCAGATGATTGCGCAGTTGCACAAATCAAGAGCTCAAGGGCTAGTCTTTAGGTCTGAGACTGCGCAATGTGTAATTCATGCCTAGCTAGAGGGAATGATTGCACAATTTTGGAGGCCAAGGCTCGTTCTTGAGCACTAAAACTGTGAAATGTGAAACATTGAAAGGACAGGAGGCCAGGTGATTTTGAATTTGCATAGTTCAGGAGCTAAATACTAAGGCTTGAGGAATGAGACTGCACAATGCATAGTGTTGGCTTGGCTAGAGAGAAAGATTATGTAGTTCTAGGACTCAGGGGTTGGGCTTGAGCACTGAGGTTGCGAATTGTACAGTTTTGGGAGGTAGAGACTATGCATTGCACAATTCCAAGAGACAAGGTTGTTTCTTGAGGACTGAGATTATGCAATGTGTAGTTTAGGAGGGTTGGATGAGGATGCGTGGCCTAGTCGGGAGTTTTTCCAATTATGAGTAAGTGTTGAATTAGTGAGAGGAAGTTGAATAAAAGTAGGACTTGAACATGATCAAACACTTAGTTCACTTGATGACACAAAACACTCAGAACACATGAACAACATACTCTCCTCAATTTAACAACATTTCGACATCCCATTGCAAGTGCGACACTAAAGATACACTTTGCAATGAAAATGACGACACTTGTGCGACAATGTGTGAAAATTTGGAAATTAGTGCAAAACATGTCTACATGACAAGAACAAATCATTATCAAAAATATTTCCCCATGAAATAAACCAAAGCTAGCTTTCATGTGTTGTGCGACACTACACATGCCAAAAGATGACATTTACTATATGAAGAGAAAAGGGTGAATGGCACTTGCAATACATGAACGAAAGTGAAAGAAACACATGCCATAGCAAAGAGAACATGAAAATGACACCGATTAAAGTGAAAGAAAGAAAAAGTGACAGTCGTAAGCATGAAAACGACACTTGGAAAAACAGAGGTTGAAAAGCAACAATTTGGAAAACTCACCAAAATAGAAGTACAAACACAACTAAAAGTGAGGCACTGTCAATAACAATGGGAATTGAATATTGACATGGGTTGAACATCACACATACACTATTTTGATGGAATGTGCTATGCTTGTTCAAGCTTGCGTAAAAGAATGCACTCATGAACTCATTGCAAACTGAGCATGCGTGAGCAAGTGACTTCGATTGATCAAGAAGTGACCACAAAATGACCAATCACAAGATCCACAGTAGGCTCCAAAATTCAAGTGTAGGTAAAATTTTGGAGGGTGTTTGTCACAATGACAACACTTGGTGGCACACTGGAATAACTCCAACTTCTTTGCCTTGGTCAATTCTTTCGTATAGGGTCTTATTTATTCAGGGAGTATTGATTCATCATGCAGATGACTTTGGCCTCCCCACTTACCCCATGAATAAACATGGTCCCCTTGGTGCCTTATCAGTTAAACACAAACATTAGATCTGCGATACTGCAATGTTTTGAATTGGAATGGGTAGTATAACCCACAAGA
Organism: Pinus taeda; assembly: GCA_000404065.3. Lineage (NCBI taxonomy): Eukaryota > Viridiplantae > Streptophyta > Pinopsida > Pinales > Pinaceae > Pinus > Pinus taeda. Next base: position 19,018 of record APFE030321343.1, read on the forward strand.
TTTAGATTTTCAGAGTATAATTTTTCATCTCCAGTGTTACTCCGTCGCCAGCAGGCTTGGACAGTACCTCGATGGAGTTACTATAGGAACATAAACATTGCCCGCTGCCAGCAAGCTTGGACAGTACCCTGACAAAGTTGCTAGCTTCACCTCTTTTCATAGGAAGCCTTTCTCTTCTTTTGCCTTTATTTATATATTTAAAGAGAACTGTGCATAAACACTTATTCATTTTATGGGAAAACGAACGATCTCGACTTATTAAGAGCAAGAGATGTTGTTCCTTAAAAAAAGACTAATGATTTAGGTTTTCTCATTCAAAATTTTCCCCTTTTCCTCCTCTACTAATTTTATAAGCGTAAAAACACTGAAACATAAAGAGCTAAGTGTGGGCATAAGGTTTCAAGGAATAGACATAGGTATCATGATTTGACACAAAACTCTCCTTACAAACGAATCATATTTTTTGTCAGAACATCATCGACCAAAAGGTGCAACCAAGACAAGGAAGAAGGATGGAGAGAGCAAAATTTTGCAAATTCAGAAACTCCTTCTCTATTTTTCCACATTACCTTTCGAGCCCAAATAGGACACCCTTCATGCAAAATCTTATTGATAGAACAAAAGGAAAAGACACGACACAAAAAGAAAGCAAAACCAAATCATAAGAAAAAAGAGGATAAACCAAAGCATGTTGGAAGGAAAAAGTAAGAAAATACAATAAAGACTAAAGAGAGCAAGTGCAGAATGAGTGCAAGAGAGGGGGAAGCTATAATGAAACTAATCCCACTCCTAACCTAACATCTAGAAGGTTAGGGTCACATATAATGAAATTTCCAATGAAGCCACCATAGTTGTTCCCGGCCTGCAATGAGAAATATACGATCAATTAAAATAGATATAAAGTAATATGCAAGAGGAAAGATGAGAGATTAAAGAAATTTCACAACAAAAGGAAGGTCTTTCCTATGGGCATAAAATATGTGTCACAACCACTACGTTTATCTAGTTCACATTCTTACCTTTTCGATGGACACTATAATCAGACAGACCTTGAACACTTCTTGCAAATGCACCTTCTTCTGTGTCATCTTACTAGCAAGCAAGAGAAGAATTGTTTGAAACGTATTCTTTGCAACGAAGCTTGCCAAGTAAGATTGCACCAACCATCTGATGACTGGATCATGAAATTCGAGACAATCCTCTTGAAAATCACGAAAACTTTGAAATAATGAATGTTCAATTAAAAGCGCGGGATTAGGATGAGAATCTTGTGAGGGAAAATTGATGTGATCATATTCATAAGGCTTGTCAAGATAGTGAGGACCTAATATTGTTGGAAATACTGGGGGGGGGGGTGAATCAATATTCCTTAGAAATTTTCACTTTTAAATCTTTTTAGAGCATTAGTTAATCTTCAATTATTATTAATGTTTATGCAATAATAATAGTAAATAAAAGAACACAGTAGGCACAACACTTTTAGGTGGAAAACCTCCTCCAGGTCAAAAACCATTGAAGATTTTTCTAGTAAATTATTTAATCTTCAGCACCGACTGAAATGAATGCAACAACTTCCTAGAATTCTAGAAAACCATTCTTCTCCAGCTCCCACTGGAAGGATGCCCCAACACCCTGGTTTTTTCATTAATCAAATGAATGGATGCTCGAACACCCTAGTGAGCCACAATTCACCCCAGCACCACCCTACCACCCTGAAGTGTTCACAAGCCCCAACCTGTAGGTGACTTCATACACCTATCTAGCACCTCCCTGCCACCTTATAATGACTGAAATAAGACAAGACTATGGATTCCCAAACAGGGACAACAATGATGACTTCATACACCTACCTAACACCTCCCTGTCACCCTATAATGACTGAAATAAGACAAGGCTGTGGATTCCCAAACCAAGGACAACGATCCATGATACAATAAGATGTACAATGATTTTCATGTACTTGACCAAATACCCAATCACTCTATGACCTGCAACCCAACCATGACATCATCCCAACAATGACTCCTATACCTCCCAACACTACCTATTCGATTCTAGGCAGAATGCCTCTTTCACAAATGAATCTTTTACAATTTTACAATGATGACTCTTTTACAAATGAATCTTTTACAACTTTACAATGATGAGTCTTGGCCTTGACAATTCTTCACAATATATATATTGCTGTCATGTCTTCAAAGGATGTCCCACTGCAATGCTTCCTGTGTTTTGATACCTCTTCAGCAACTAGATTACTCAAGTTGAAAGATTCATCTGATCGCAAATGTGAAGATGTATAAATCAAAGAAATTTCATGAGCAAGTTGTTCGGAGATTTGTCTTCATACAAGAGAAGAGATGCCGAGGGATAAAAAGAGTACTCAATGATTATATTGTTTTCATTTTCATCATGGATAATCCTACCACCTTGTGTCAATTGATAAGTTAACTCATTGGATGAAAAAATTTAAGAGCATGGATGATCTCTGTCGCAAGTAGATGTATCACAAATGGTAAAGAACAAGGGATAGTGAGATGAAGAGGAAGTTTTGATAAGGACATCTTCATTGATCAAATCAGATTCTAATTATAAAGTAAATTCTTCATGAGAAACCGAAAGATCAGATGATGCACTTGGGTGTTCATGATCATATACATAACAAAGCCATCATCATCGAAATGATTGTTTTCGAAGGCTACAAATTGATTGCATTTGAATCACTACCGAGATTAGCAGATTGAAAATCATCTAAGAATGGAAATGCATAATCTTCACATGGAGGATTCTAAAAAAAGAGAAGACATATTGAAATCATCTTCACTTTCCTTCTCCTTTATCTATGTAATGTGACTGCCATGTATTTGCTCACAATTTGAACCAATAACTCGAAAATGAAGAGAGTGTGAAATGCTAGTTGATTGATCGGGCTAATCACATTATCAAGAGTCATTGCATGTAGATGATAGAGCATAACAAGAATCCATATCAGATTTGAGACTAAAGTTATGGGTAGTAACATCACCTTGCAGAATACAGGAGTTAGTCTTCACCATGGGTTTCATGAGCCATTCTGGGATTTCCTCCATTGAATCTGAGTCACGAAAAAAAGAAGAAGAATGAGAAGATTGATTAGGAATTTGATTAGTAGAGCTCCCAAATTTATTATCATCGCAAGGAGGCACCCACATAAGAACTGAAAATGGAGGAGGATAATTAACAAAAGGAATCATAGATTCCTCCTCTGAAATTAGAGTTGTCTCACGATTTACAAGAGTTGGGGAAGTAGAAATATCAGGAGGTTCAGATTCACGTGCAAAGAGATGTGAACCAAACTCTCAAGCTTTTACTTAAAGAAATACCAAACTGTGTCTTCTTTAGGAAATTCATAACAAATGTGAAAGAATAGATTAGAGAAATCCTCAATTGATTCATTAGATTTCATTCTTAGCTGGTTGATTCTTTTAAGATCATCGTGGTAATCATACCTATTGAATGATTGATAAAGATCCTTAAGGAAATGATGAAAAGAATGGATGGAAGCAGATGGTAAGGTATCATACCATCGATTAACATGACCTTCAAGGGTTAGGAAGAAAGCCACACAAGTAAAATCTTCATCATTGATTTCATAATGTTCACAAATATTTTAAGAAAATTAGAAATGTGCTCGGTTATGGGTGTTTCATCCTCGCCATTAAACTTCAATTAACACAAGTGATAAAGAGGCTCTTTGGGGATTGACAATTTACCAAGGGATAGGTTGGAAAAACAACCTGGGAGTATGATTTGAGGATGAGCCATTTATGATAAGAGATTCAAAATAGACTCAACAACACAACTTGTCATCTATCCCTCCTTATAACGCCATTTTTTTACGTGCTGGAAATATGCCAACTAAGGGGGTCTCCTCGATTTGAAGTCCCAATTAGACCTCACACCATTTGGAATAGGATCCCCATCAAGAGTATCGACCTGGTTTCCATGTATTCTTACAGATTTTCCTTAGCTCTAACTATCACTAAGGAGAGAGGAGCACATGTATATCTTCGAAAAGAAAGTAAGTGTGTCTGGTGAGTGTTCAGTTGTAAGTGTGTCAAGGTTCTTCTATGTGGAGGGATAGAAGAAAGTGAGCCTCTAAGAGAGAGGTAATAGTACCACCTTAGTAGAGACACACATAACCAAAAAGGATTTTTCTAACATCTAGCAAAATAGTCCACAAGGATGTGACAACAATAATAACCATTACAATACATTATCAATATGATAAGTACTAATAAGCAAAATAGTTCACTACTTTAGCACATATGAAAGAAAACATGAATTATAAACACCCACAAAATAGTCTTACAAATATTCATAATCCATGCATGAAGAACGTGATGGCCATGAGGCTTCTAATATTAAGTAAAAGTTCCAAGCCACATGTATATATTGAAAACCACTAGCTCCAATAGTGGAGCATTGAAGCCACTCCCTGCTCCTCAAAAGAACTAGCTTGTTTCTCTAATGCCTTGCAGGAGGAGCCAAGGTGAAAAGTCCTTTGATCATACAATGAGGTTGTATATATAACCAATGGGGTGATGTTTCACCTCCCTTGTGACTCTTTGAATACCCTCATGAATGTTTGACTTCCTATGAATTCTCAACTTTACAAGACTCTTCATCTTCTATACATGTTCTTTGGACTTCCACTTTACAATATATTTTTAATAAATTACATAATCCTTAAGAATGGTGTGGCATATGAAGACTCATGACATGACATGGAATAACACTGCCGACAAGGACTTCTTGATGACATGGAAATGTCAATCCATTCTTGCTGCTCCTTTGTCTTCAACAAGAGATGTGTAATGCTTCATCTTCATGAGAGATATGCTTTGTTCTTCATATCCACCCTCCAAATGGTTGTGAATAAGATGGAGTCTTCATGCAGTCCTGATCTTTGATCTTTTTTTGTGATATAGTGTTCCTTCATCTTCTCGCATGATGATCATATTATCCCTTCAGCTCCATAGGTGTCTTCTAGCATGTCCTCCTTCTCCATCTCCTTCTCCATCATCTTACCATAGAATGATACAATACTTGCATCTACAATCCACTCATTACAAGATGACATCAGTCTGATAAACCCCTAGTCTCATATGCTACATGATGATCCATTGACTGAGTTGGAATCGGGTGACAGGATGAGGGAGAGGCTTAGTGACTGTGCAATTGCGCAACTCAAGCAGTCGGGAGTGAATCCTAAGCCTTGAGACTGCGCAATGCACAATACTGGACTGGGCAAGAAGATTGCATAGTTTTGGGAGTCAATGAGCTAGAATGAGGGGCATGGTAAATATTAGGGGCGAATTTTAGCCCAAGGGCGAAATTTAAGGGGTTTTTCATTTTAGAGGGGTGAAATTTTTATAAAACACCCATTTCATATATTTAGCCCAATTTTATTTATTTATTTATTTTATTTATTTTTTCATTTTAGCCCCAAAAAAGGGGCAGATAAACTATGAAAAGACTCATTTGACCCTATTTGCCTGGTTTGGGAGGTTATATTCCATTACAATCACCTGACTTTCTACTTTGCAACGTTAAATTCATTTGCATCGCCCATTTTTTGGTTTGGGAGATTGTATTTGGTCCCAATAAATAAAAATATAAATAAAGTGGAGGTATGGTAAATAAATAAAACCTCTTTTTATACTTACTCGAAAGGTATGGTAAATAAATAAAAATATAAATAAACTAGAGGTATGGTAAATAAATAAAATCTCTTTTTATATTTAGTCCATAACCCTCTTTCTATTTAAGAAGGCTAAAAAAAAAAGGTTTTATTTAAGTGAATCCTATAGGCCAAATACCATATTATAAAAGAGATATATAAATTAATAAAAATATAATATAACGAGAGGTATGGATAAATAAATAAATAAATAAATAATAAATATATATATATGATATATATATATATATATATATATATATATATATATATATATACTCCATAAGTCACCTTATATTTATGAACGCACAATGGTGTAAATAAATCAAAATAAAAATAAAAATAAAGTGGAGGTATGGTAAATGAATAAAACCTCTTTTTATACTTCAAAGGCATGGTAAGTAAATAAAAATATAAATAAACTAGAGGTATGGTAAACAAACAAAACCTCTTTTAATATGTTATTGACAATATAGTAAATGTGAGTGGAGGGAGTGAGAAAATGTCTGCACGATGAGAAAATGACATAAAGGATGGGGTTAGGGATTCGTCCGGAGCCTGCAGCATGCACAGTGCCTTCGACCGTCTCATCACACTGCTGCTCCTCATCGCCTTCTCGTACACCGCCCTAGTCCTCACCCTCCACCCCCGTTTACATCGTTACAGTCACTCCTCCATTCTTACCATTTTGAGTTTTTACCCTTATCCTCCTCCTTGACTAACCCCTGTCTGTTACCCAGTCACTACAATGACAGGAAACCTTGGTTTCTGAAGGTAGCTGGCACGGGAATATTGTGACGGTTATGGAGGACCTAGTAGACTACTTGGAAGACCCACTAGTGGGTACCTCCATCTAGACATCTCCCCAGGTAAACCCGGCCAACAGCTACCATTACGGTTTGGAATTCACCGATACCATTGCCTCACTTCCCTCGATCTTAAGGCCCTCGTGCTGGGTAGCTACTCTCTCAGAGGCTTCCCCCTCCATTCCGGATCTCGCTGCTCAAACTTTGTCTCCTTCTACCCTAAATTTCGTGTATCAAACCCTAGAACCTAGTCTAGGTATCTCCTCTAAAGGCATCTCATTTTTCCCTTCCTCCACAAGCTCCCGCGCCCTTTCAGCTGTGACCACCAATGATCCTGCAACCTTAGATCCAGGGCATCTCGCGCCGCCCCCATCAGCCCCCCCATCTGGGAATATTACGGAAGTCCCTCCCATCTCGAGGGCCTTTCCTTCTAAACCCCTCCTGGACAATCTGGCATTTGAGACCGACCCTACCCAAGGTGCCCATCAGAATTCCATACCCGATGAAGGAACCCGGAAAGTGAAGAAACAAAGGGTTCTGAAACCAAAAGCATTGGAGGTATTTCTGAGCTTGGTTGAGGATTTCCAGTAGAGCGAGGTGATGGACACAACCGAGAGAGTGCTAGTTGGAAGAGTCAGGGGCCGTTTCTATAGTGACACGAGATTGAAGCAGTGGGCCATAGAGGTATGGGGGCATCATCTAGCCGAACCACTAGTGGTTCAGACCTTTGTAAAAGGATGGTTTGCGCTTCGTTTCACCAGGGCAGAGCATACCAACTGGGTACTCTTAGCGGTATGGCATATCGAACAAGTACCGGTGCTCCTTCGGAGGTGGACACCACTTTTAGACCTAGAAAGACAACAATTGGGAGCAAGCCCTCTCCGGGACAGACTACCTAGCCTGCATGTATAGTTCTGGTTAGAGGACATCTTTAGGCATATTGGCAACTCCTTGGGAACATATCTAGAGTATGATAAATCCTACCTTTCGGCAGGAAGGATGGTGTATGCAAGGATACTGGTACACATTGATACTAGTGATGGGCTTCAGGAATATATCACAATTCAATGGAGGAATTTCTCTCGGAGATAAAACCTGGATTATGAAGGGGTTCCATTCATATGCAGGAGATGCCACAAGGTTGGGCATCTATACAAGGACTACCCTCTCAATAAAAACAAGGACAGGGGAGAATATGGAAGGAAAATTCCCCCAAAGGCAGATCAGGAACAGGGGGATCAACCCCCCAACAAAGAAGACGGGAGCCAAAGCAACCCACCTCATGTAGACATGACGCTCTCACAGGGGACCTCGAAGAAATGAGGCAGGCCTCCACTTCAACCTCCTTCTCGTCCTCTCAGTAGGGCAAGAGCAACCGCTGGGTCGATGGTTTCTTCCGGTATGATTCCAAACCCTATTAATCCCTCTAATATGCATTCTTTCGATGGATTAAATGATTTTCTAGTTGCGTGCTCATTTTATGGAATTGTTAATCCTCCCTCTCAACCCTCTCTGGTCGTCTCCTCTCCCTCACTTGATCACACCACCTCTGACCCCAATCCATCACTCCCGAATCCCCCTCGAAATCACTCCGATACCTATCACTGGCCCTACTCCCCCTCAGAATTAGACTTGATCCAAGGCCAAGCAGAAGTTAAAAACCCCAGATCATATCAGGCTTGATTTATATTTATCCCCTCTTCCTCCCAAGCTTTCGAGGGGTCGACCCTCCTCCCTCCCAAAGGCTCAATTACAGGCTGGAGGAGAGATCGCCTTGGGTAGGCAATCAACCATTCACAAGCCAGTTAGAGCATTGAATCCCTCATCGGACCCCCCCTCATGAAGATTGCCTCCTTCAATTGCAGAGGGTTGGCTAGACCCAATAAAAAACTAGCCCTTGCAGACTGATACTTTCCTTTCTCGTTGATGTTATCTTCCTCCAAGAAACGTTGGGATCCACAGACACCATTACACACCTTCTCAAAGCTATGTTCCTTGGATGGAGATTTGTAGGTATAAATGCTAATGAAAGATCAGAGGCCTAGCCCTGGGTTTCAACGCCTACTCCATAAAAAATTGTAACTGTTGGGGAGGACTTGGGAATATTGGGGCAGACCTTTTTTCATCTGATTTGGGCTTGGAAGTGAGAGTAGTAAATGTTTATGGGTCGTGCCAACAAAGGCCTGCCTTCTGGAACCACCTCCTAGGCTCAGAAGTTTTTTCAGAAAGATTTCTTAATCATGGGAGGGGACTTGAATTTCTCCATTGGACACTCTGAATCATGGGGACATCATGTACAACTAGATCCTTTATCTGCCTATTTCGAGAATCTAGTGGACACCCATAATTGGTTGGACATCCCCTCTGCCAAGCTCCTACCTACCTCGAGGAACAATAGAGCGGGCGAGCACTGTCTTGCTCGAAGACTCGATCACTTCCTTATAAAGGAAGGACTTCTGAGATTGGGATTTCTTCATAGACAATGAGTGGGATCGGGAGGGGTCTCTGACCACCTACCTATTTACATGGAAATTAGTAGGGGACCTTGGAAACCTAAGGGACCTTTCAAGTTCAGCTCCTCTTGGCTAAAAGACACCACATACAATCAAATGATCAAGGAATTTTGGAAGGCACATCCCCCGGGTGTTGGTGGGAATATAACATAGGGATTCGCCCACAATCTCATTGAGTTGAAGAGACTATCCAAATCTTGGGCCCACAATAAGAGAATAAAAGACGATCAAACTCTATTGAATTCCAAGAAGGAAATCACAGAGATTGAAGAAGACCTGGAAGGGGCCTACAGAGTGATCGACCAAAATAATAGACTTACTGGACTATATGCCAACAAAAGGAAAGTCCTTAAGGAACGTGAAGAATCATGGAGACTAAGAAGTAGGGCGATCTAGCTGCTAGAGGGAGATGAAAATACAAAGTTCTATCATAAGTTTGCAAATGGTTGGAAAGCCATCAATACCATTTGGCAACTCTCGAACGAGCAAGGTCACATTGTCAATACTTTCCCTTAGTTGGCTTCTTTAGCAAACTCTCACTTTAAACAGACCTACAGGGCACCCCCTATTACAAATCTTGTCGAGATCATTCAAGTAGCTCAATTATTCCCTCGCTTTGTGGATCATGAGGCAGACAGGGAATTGACTAAGGAGATTACTATCGGAGAATTAGAAGCCACGATAAAATGGTTTAAGAGGGACAATAGCCCAAGGCTGGATGACTGGTTGATCGAGTTCTGTTCATCTTTCTTCAAAACCCCGGGGGAGGATCTTCTAAAAGTCATTGAACACACCAGAACCAGTGTAAAGATTCTTGAATCCTTCACCTCCACCTTCATCGCCCTCATCCCAAAATCTGACAACGCCACTTCCTTTGATGATTATCGACCTATATCATTATGCAACTACATCTATAAGATTGTGGCAAAGATTATTGCAAACCAAATGCGACCCATACTATCCAAGTATATTTCGCCGAAGTAATTTGCCTTTTTACAAGACTTCCAAATCCATGAAGCAGTGGGAACTGCCTAGGAGATACTACACTCTTTGCACTCCAAGGAAATCAAAGGGAGGGAAATGCAGATGCTGACAGATTATCCAAAGAAGCTGCGCATAGGCCATCCGACACTTGGATGATCCAAGAACACAAAGAAGGAAATTTCTACCAGTATTACCACCGGCCCTTCATGGACATAGATGTTATAGCAAGCTCAAAGGGAGCTTAGAACATTGATTTTTGCTTAATTAAAACCTGTAAATATCCATATGTTTATTTACTTTCTCAGTCTTTCAGCAAGAACTATGGAAAGTCTATATGTTATATTTTTTGGTAAAACAATATGATGAACATATCAGAAAAGGATGCCTCCCTGCATGGATAAAAGGCATCAATTTTTGGTTATCTTTTTGGGAACTTAATTATTCTAATGGGCAATTCCTCTTACAACATATATACATCATGTAATTTTTATATATCAATGAAAATTATGTTTTTTCCAAAGGGAAAAATAAAAAATAAAACATTTTTTTATATTTAGTCCATAACCTTCTTTCTATTTAAGAAGGCTCAAAAAAGAGGTTTTATTTAAGTGAATCCTATGGGCCAAATACCATATTTATAAAAGAGGTATGGTAAATTAATAAAAATATAAATAAACGAGAGGTATGGTAAATAAATAGAACATTTGCTATATTTACTCCATAAGTCACCTTAAATTTACGAACATGCAAGGGTGTAAATAAATAAAATAAAAATAAAGTGGAGGTATGGTAAATAAATAAAACGTCTTTTTATATTTAGTCCATAACTCTCTTTCTATATAAGAAGGCTCAAAAAAGAGGTTTTATTTAAGTGAATCCTATGGGCCAAATACCATATTTATAAAAGAGGTATGGTAAATTAATAAAAAATATAAATAAACGCTAGGTATGGTAAATAAATAAAACATTTTTTTATATTTACTCCATAAGTCACCTTATGTTTAAGGACACTCAAAAGATGTGTTATAGTTAGGTGAAGCATATGGGCCAAATACCATGGGAAAAATTATTATTATTTTTGTAAGCTTGGTAGGACTCTCCGATTTTCATGTCCATTACACACCTCGCTAGGGGGGAAGCGTAGCCCAAGATTTGAACCCAAGACTTCTGGTTCGGTGTTTGAACCCAAGACTTCCGGTTCAGTGTTTGAACCCAAGACTTTCGGTTTGGTGAGACTTCCCAAGACTTCCGGTTTGGTGAGACTTCATTTCCATGGCCACAAGACTTCCGGTTTGGTGAGACTTCATTTCCACGGCCACTGCCACTTGAACTACCCCATGCAGCCAATATATATATTCTTTTTTTTTGGTAGGTAAGCACCCATGGGGGATTTGAACCAGTGACCTATCGCAAGGAGTGCCTTAACAGTGCACCCATTCACCGTCAATCCAAAACCCCGTGGGCAAGTTAAATATCTGGGCCAAATTATTATTAATACCATGCAAAAAAAATTATTAACCCTAATATTAGTATTAATAAAAATAAATATGGAACATGGTATTGACCCATGGTATTCACGTGGAATGTAGCCTATTTAAAGGGGGGAATTAAACCAACATAGATCCATATTTACTCTGGATAGACTAAGCCCCGAGCGGGATCAAATATCATGATATGCAAATTAACATAGAGTGAAAAAATATTTGATCCCTCTCGAGGCTGGGTAGATCAAGAGTAAAAAAATATCTTGTAATTTAATGTCACTTAAACATTTTAACTCGGCTAAAATAAAAAAATAAATAAAAATAAATTATTAATTTTATTAATTTTTATAAATTACTAATAGTAGTTTTTAAGCTCTAGGTTTATGATAACCCATGGTATTGACCCATGGTAATACCATGGTATTCATGTGAGCATAGACTATTTAAAGGGGAAATTCTATCATCTTAGATCCATCTTAATTCCGGATCTACATGCTAAGAGGGATAAATAGATTTCATCCCTCTAAGAGTGGTAGATGTGGAATTAAGATGGATATATGTTGGTTTTTATGATAATGAAGATATTAAATAGACTTAGGAAATTATATTGTAAAAAACATCTTGAGGTGAATGGTTAAATCTACATTTAGTCACTTCACAAAATTTAGTAAAAAATACCAATATCTCCATTAATATTGGTTTTTTTTATTTAACAGAAAGAATTTCAAAACAATGAAATCTTATCACTCTTTCTGCATCATCCTCACAGAATAGAGATAGTCATTGCCAACATTTCCCACCATTTTTCAAATGTTCTCAATATGATATCTTCATGAAAAAGTTAAGGCACTGATGTTGGATTAGTTGTTTGAAAAATACGCTGGTTTGTACAACCTTTCATCTTCTCTGTTATTCTTAGTTTGTCGTAATGATATGTAGGGGTTGGGCCACTACACCATATTGTCCTAAAAGGTGGAGATTGTGCACCAAAAAGGAAATTAATCCACATGTTACAATGCTGTTAAAAAATGCAAGACATATGACGGTAGTGAATTATGCTAATAAAAAATTTAGAATGGGAGAGATGTAATTAAATTTTATTATTTCATTGAAGATTTCCAATTAAAATAATAATAAATCTACATTTATGTATTTATATATTGATTGGAAGGCTTCTGACAACGGTCACTTCTTTCCATTAGATCCCCCTCAGGCCTTTGGGATACCTACTACTTTCTTATATTATATAGTTGGGGCTTGCTACTTGTTGGCGTGTTGGGGTAAAAAAACTTGATGTGTTTTTTTGATCTCGCAGTTGGAGTCTATGGAATAAGAAAGAAATTTAAAATCTTGACAAAAGTGGTAGAGAAAAGATTATTCTCTCCTACCTTGACAGAATTGGTCATCAAGATCAACACCTACAACAACTTTGTTGTGGAATATTATCAAAACTAATAGAAAGATATGAAAGAGTGTATAGTGAGAACGTTGACAAACACGACCACTGAAAATTGCAACAATGTTTGTAGGAAAAGAAAATTATGTTTCTTTTTTCCAAACATGTATGTTAGTATATTACAATTTAATGAATATGTTTTCCTATTATCATATATGGTTTCATAATTTAACAAAACAGTTGCCAAGACGTCATAGTGTTTTATTATCCAGTGAAAGATTTGCCAAGATCTTACAAGATTTTATAATTCAGTGAAAGATTTGCCATGACTTTACAAGATAATATAATCTAGTGATAGATTTGCCAAAAAAATTATATACACATATTATATTATTGATAAAATCGCCTCCCATTTTTCCTATGTATCATGAGGATTTCCCCATTTATTATACATATAAATTTAGGGTGGTTCTTAAAATTTTCCCTGCAACTCATCCTTATATCTTTCACAGATGGATAAATTCCTCAATTAATGGGATAACTGTTGCATGTCCTCACATAGAATTCATGTTTGATTTTCTCCAACTAATTAACTCAAGATGAATTAATTAATTATTTTGCAAACAACTGCTAAGATCAAATTCAAATTTTATGTTAGAAAATTATATATCACAAAGCAAAAGAACACATAGAATATTGCATAAATATAAACATAGAAAATGCATAAAACCAGAGAGACACAGATATACGTGGTTCACCCAGTTTGGGCTGCGTCCACCCCGAACAACCAGTCCTTCCTTTATATTATCCAGCAAAATGAAGAGACATAAGATACAACAGATCCGCTGCAATATCTTATGTTTTCTCTTACAGTCTCACCTCTCTGTTTCTCGCTCAGAGAATACACATCTCTTACACAACCTCAAATACAATGCCCTCATACAAAGAGAGGGGTTGCCTTCTAGGGCAAAAACCCTAAACTAAACATAAGATCTACTATCAGATCATCCGCATAATGGACGGCCTAGATTGACTAGAAATTACTATAATTTTACAAGGCAATTTTACATCTATTTTTAGCTTTGGGGGCATTGCCCCCGAAACAACCGCCGGGGGACCGCTGGCCCCCAGACCTCCCAGCTGGGGGGGGATTAGCCCCCCCGGACATCCCAGCTGGGGGGATTAGCCCCCCCAGACCCCCGCGGGGGCGACAAGTCCCCCCGCACCCCCCGTGTGGAGGGGTGTACAAACTTCCTGGGGTATACATCCGGATGAAACAAATACCTCTAAATAATCATGCTTCACACCCAACAATCTCCCACTTATAGAATGATTGTAGCAACTCCATCACTGCTTCATTTGCTAGACAATGACTCCTCTTTGGACCTTGCTGTTTCTCATCTTCATCATCATCCTTGAAGACCAAATGAAACTGAGCATATTCTCAGTTTCTCCCTGGTTACAACTTTTGTTAGCATATCTGCAGGATTCTGGCTAGTGTGTATCTTTTCCAGCTTCAACTCTCCATCTTCCAATGCTGATCATATGAAATGGTACTTGAGCTGTATGTGTTTAGTACCGGAATGAAATGCTGAGTTCTTTGCAAGATGAATGGCACTTTGGCTATCACTGTATAACGTGCCCATATCATGCTTCTTACCCAATTCACCCATAAACCTTTGTAACCAAATCATTTCTTTACTAGCCTCTGTAGCAGCAACATACTCTACTTCAGTTGTTGAAAGTGCAACAACACTTTGGATTTTTGAAACCAAACTAACAACTGTTCCACCTACAGTAAATACATATCCTGTAGTGTTCGTCCTATTATCTCTGTCCCCTGCCATATCTGCATCAACATAACCCTGTAGAGAAATGTTTGAACCACCAAAGCATAATGCTTGATTTGTGGACCTTTCAAATATCTGAGAATCCATTTCACTGCCATCCAATGTTCCTTTCCTGGATCGTTCATGTACATGCTTACAACTCCCACTGCGTGTGCAATATCAGGCCTTGTGCAGACCATTGCATACATTAAGCTTCCAACTGTTGATGCATATGGAACTTTAGACATATAATCCATGTCTTCTTGGGTCTTTGGGCACATTTCCTTACTAAGTTTGAAATGGCTAGCAAAAGGTGTACTAACTGGTTTTGCATTGTGCAAATTAAATCTTTTCAACACCTTTTGTATGTACTCATTATGAGACAATGTTAATTTGCGATTTTTCCTGTCTCTAGTGATTCTCATACCAAGGATTTGTTTTGCAACTCCCAAATCCTTCATTGAAAATGAATTTGCCAATTTTCTTTTGAGCACATTTATTTCCTACACGGTAGACCCTACAACAAGCATGTCATCTACATACAATAACAATATAATATAGCTGCCATCATTTTGTTTTTTCAGATAAACACAATGATCAGAGTGACATCTATTATAACCTTGTTCAGACATAAACTTGTCAAATTTTAGATACCACTACCTTGGAGCCTGTTTTAAGCCATACAAGCTCTTCTTCAACTTGCACATTAGTTTCTCCTTCCCTTTTACCTCATATCCTTGTGGCTGCTGCATATATATCTCTTCCTCCAAATCCCCATGGAGAAAGGCTGTCTTTACACCTAATAGCTCAAGATGCAAATCTTCAACTACCACTAGACTTAAAATAGTTTTGATTGAAGTCATTTTAATAACAGGAGAACATATTTCATCAAAATCAATACCTTTCTTCTGTGCAAACCCTTTTACCACAAGTCTAGCTTTGTACCTTTGTTTTCCTCCATCTTCTTCCTTCAACCTGTAAACCCATTTATTCTTCAATGTAGTTTTTCCTACAGGAAACTTGACTAAGTCCCAAGTTTGGTTATGCATTAAGGAGTCCATCTCTTCTTCCATGGCTACCTCCCACTTCTTCTTGCTTTCAACCTACATTGTTTCTTCATAACATTCGGGTTACCAAAATCAGTCAACAATAAATAATATAATGAAGGAGAGTATCTTTCAGGGGGTATACTTATCTTGATAGATATTCTAACACCACTTTCAGGTGTTTGGGGTGCCTGTTGCTATTGTGGTGGTCGCTGTTGTTGTGGTTGTCGATGATTATTATTTTCAGGCACCTTTACCTTTTCAGCGATTTCATCAAGAACCGCGTATTCCTTGTTTTCTTTTCCCTATTTCTTTTCCTGCAACTGATTCTTATACAAGACCTTTTCAATGAATATTACATCTCTGCTCCTAATGATTTTGTGATTTTCATAATCATATAAGTGATAACCAAAATCATTAACACCATATCCAATAAAGGTACATTTCTTTGACTTTGCCTCAAGCTTTGCTCTATTTTCTTTATTAATATGGACAAAGGCCTCACAACCAAAAGGATTTAAAAAGGAGTATTTTACCATTTTACCTGTCCATGCTTCCCCTGGAACACCAAAATACAAGGAACTTGAAGGCCCTTTGTTTATTAGGTAAACAACAGTATCTATAGTATCTGCCCAAAATTATAAAGGCAATCCTGCATGCAATCTCATGCACCTTGCACGCTCCATGATTGTTCTGTTCATCCTTTCTAACACACCATTTTCTTGTGGTGTTCTTGGAACTGTCTTATCTTTGCGAATTCCATGCTCTGAATAGTACCTATCAAACTCTATGATCCAATATTCACCTCCATTGTCTGATCTGAGACACTTCAATTTCTTTCCTGTCTCAATCTCAACCAAAGCTTTCCATTTCTTGAAAGTATCAAATAAATCAAATTTATTCTTAATACAATAAATCCAAGTTTTTCTAGTTGCATCATCAATAAAAGTAACATAATAACGAGAGCCACCGAGAGATGATACCTGAGCAGGCCCCCATACATCTATATACACAAGCTCTAATTTTTCATTTTTCTTTTCTTTCCCAACTCTGAGAAATCTGACTGTCTTCTGTTTTCCATAAATGCAATTCTCACAGAAGTCCAAATCAACATTCTTCAAACCCGGCAAAAAATTCCTTGAGTGAAGAATCCTCATCCCCTTTTCACTCATGTGTCCAAGCCTATGATGCCATAATGTTGCATCTGCTCCTTTGGAAGTTAAAGCATTAACAGAGTTAGAAATACCATTGCATAAATACAATGTACCAACATTTTTGCCTTTTGCTATTACCAGGGCTCCTTTAGTGACCTTCCAAGCTTCATCTGTGAAAGTTATCACACAACCTTCACTGCCTAACTTCCCTATTGAAATCAGATTTTTCTTTAGATCTGAAACATGCCTTACCTCCTTTAGTAGCCACTGGTTTCCATTCTGTTGTTTTACAAGAACCTTACCCATTCCAACAATTTTACAGGGTTTATCATCACCCAAACGAACTTGTCCAAAATCTCCTTGAACATAGTCATGAAAGTATTTCTTATCAGGTGTGGCATGGAATGAGGCCCCTAAATCTACCACCCAGGAATCAGTAATATTTTCAAAAGAAAGGATCAAATCATCTTGTAACACCTCACCTTTCACATTTGCTTCATGATTGTTTTCTTGTTGTACATCTCCTTCTTTTCCCTTCCGAGATCTACAGTCTTTCTTTAGGTGTCCTTTCTTTCCGCATTTCCAACACACTATTCCCGATCTGGACTGGGATCTGCCTTTTCTTGATTTACTACGATATCCTGAGCTCTTTCCTCTTTCCATTTTTCTTCCCTTAGACTCTGCACTGAAAGCATTAGTCGATGTCTCTCCAGAGCTTTTCTGTCGCATTTCCTCACTAAGGATAGCACCAACAACATCATCAAACTTTAAAGTACTAGATCCAGAAACAGAGTTACTAATGGCCATTACTAAACCATTCCAACTTTCTGATAATGAGCGCAAGAATAACAGAGCTCTAACTTCATCATCAAAGTTTACCCCTACAGAACATAACTGACTTGTAACAGTATTAAAATAATTTAAATGGTCTACAACAGATCCACCTTCCAACATCTTCATATTAAATAATTGTTTCATAAAAAATACCTTGTTTGAGGCCAAGGGTTTTTCATATAGTTTCTCCAATGACCTAATCAAACCCTCTGTCATTGTTTCCTTCGAAATGTTGAAGGCAACCAATGTTGCAAGGCACAACCGTACTGTTATGAGTGCCTTTCTATTGAGAAGGTTCCATTCTTCATCTGTCATACCCATCAGAATCTTTGTTTTTCTGCCCAATGGTAGGTATAGAGCTTTCTGATACAGATAATATTCCATCTGCATCTCCACAGCGAGAAGTTTTGGCCATTAAATTTCTCAACCCTAAACTTACCATCTTCTGCCATTGCTCCCACTTGAATGAGGAACCCTTCTTTCTTGCAAGTTTATCAGCCAAATAGACCTTCGCTCTGATACTAGTTGTTAGAAAATTATATATTACGAAGAAATGGAACACATAAAATATTGCAGAAATATAAATACAGAAAATGCATAAAACAAGAGAGACATAGATATATGTGGTTCACCCAATCTGGGCTACATCCACCCTGAATAGCCAGTCCTTCCTTTCTATTGTCCAGCAAAATGAAGAGACACAACCTACAGTAGATCCACTGTAATATCCTCTGTTTTCTCTCACAGCCTCACCTCTCGGTTTCTTGCTCAAAGAATACACATCTATTACATAGCCTCAAATACAATTCCCTCATACAAAGAGAGGGGTTGCCTTATAGGGAAAAAAACCCTGAACTAAACATAAGTTCTACCATCAGATCATCTGCCTAATGAATGGCCTAGATTGACTACAAATTACTATACTTTTACAAGGAAATTCTACATCTATTTTTAGCTTCGGGGGCATTGCCCCCGAACCCCCCAGCAGGGCAGGATCCCCCCCCCCCCACACTCCTCCCTGTGTGGAGGGGTGTACAAACTTCCTGGGGTATACATCTAGCTGAAACAAAGACCTCTGAACAGTCATGCTCCACATCCAACATAAATGATGATTTAACCTTTACAACTATTTAGACATCAGTCATACCTAGATCATCAGATTTACAGATTATGACATGTTCCAATTATTCAACTAAAAGATCAAAACCACATAAAGATACTTCTCTTCAAGCCTTAAGATATTGACCCATCAATAGAACTTATCCTTCTTCAAGTGCTCAGGTTCCTCCTTGATTTAGATCTAGCTATGCACTGTAACCTAATGACCAGTATTTTATATCTTTCTCTTCATTAGATATTCAATACTTGAGTGCCTTTGCCTAATGATCTCCTCCTCCTTTTATAGTTTTAGGCCTTACTCAATGCCATGGTCCAAAACCACTTAGAATCAATACCTTAGACTGGAAAATACCTGGGGTAAACACTTCAGACAAGATACCTTGGACCAATACCATGGGTCAAAATACCATGGTCCAAATACCATGGACCAAAACCAAATTCTCCAACATGTACATGCCTTTTCTTACGTGAAAGTTCGTGTATACGCATATGCGCCTGTTGGTCGGCAAACCCGAATGTATATGCAACTTGGTCAAGAGGAACCTGCATATATGTCTTTTTCCTTCATTCTGAGAGCCTGAACTATGATCTGTCATCTGAGTGAGTTTCCATCAAGGACAATACCTGTGTCATAGCGCCAACAAATCCATCATTGTATGCATCGACGCATAATTATTTCAGATCTATGTGATAATTATGGCCCTTACAATGCAAATATACTTTAGATTGAAGTATTCATCAAAAATCATTTCACTTGCACACATAACACTTTGAGCTTCACCTCTTTATATAGCTTATCCCTTATCCAATACCATGGGTCAAAACTACACAAGTATTGGTGGTAATCTTTGACGAGATCAATATCCATTGTCGCACTTATTACTATGGGCCTATACCATGGTAAGCACCCCTGGTATTTAGAATAGTATGGTGCAAAAACCATATGCTGCTTTTCTTCACTAAACTCGTGTGCATACATGACTTGGCTTAAAAGAACCTGCATACAGTTCTTGAACTTCCAACTTTATCATACCTCTGAACTGATTCCTCTAAGCTACCATGCATTTTGTCACATTTGTAAAAACATCTTGTTTATACCTTTAACAAGTATATTTTCATCAAGAGACAACTTATAAAATAGGATTCCATTCATCAAATAGGTTGTCATCAAGGAAAACTCATCAAGTATGTTGCCAACAATCTCCCCATATTAAACCTCTGAATCTGATCTGTAAAACTTTGACCCATCATTATGTATTCTTTTGTATTCATTTTTTCACCTCTGAACTTTCCTGTGATTTTTGTTATAAGTGATTTTCCATCCAGACAACATATACATCATAATGCCAACACACCCTTACTGAGGTGGAACATGTTCTAAATGACTGCCATGATGGGGCATGTGATGATCATCTCTCTCGCATGGCTACCACCCAAAAATTTTTACACATAGGATACAACTGGAAAACCTTGTTTAAAGATTGTATTACTATAGTCCAACAGTGTCATCCTTGTCAAATATTTACCAAGAAAATGTGTGCACCCCCTACCCCTCTTCACCTGATTATCTTTGTTGGTCCCTTTTCTAAATGGGGAATCAACTTTGACACCTATAACCCCACTTCTATTGATGGACACAACTTCATTATTGTCTTTGTGGACTACTTTACAAAATGGGCTGAAGTCATTCCCACTTTTCAGGCTGATGAATAAACCGGTGCTTTATACTTATTCAATTAGGTAATCTGTCGTTTCGGCGTGCCCTGCAAGATCATTACAGACCATGGTTCACACTTTCAAAACCATGTGATGTCTAAATTAACATCATTGTTGGGTTTTAGGCAAGAGAATTCTTCCTCCTACTACCCATAGGCTAATGACCAAGTGGAACCTATCAATAGCATCCTAAAAACCATGATCCGTCAGTTATTAGGAAATCATAAAACCCGTTGGCATCACATGTTATATTATGTTCTTTTCGCATACTGAATATCAGTAAAAATTTCTATAGGATTTCCACCATTTCAATTGTCCTATCTAGTGTCAAATTACCTCCCTAAAATTAGTTTTGGAACTATTGCCTGACACTACTTGTAATATTCCTAATTAGCCATGGCTAATTGGAATATTCAATTTTGTTCAGTTTTTTTGCCTTCTATAGTTATTTGTAAATAAAAAAGTGAGGACGGGGGACATAACTCACTTTTAGAATAAAAATTCACTTCCTAGTAGCACAATGTTGTGACTTAAATGGGAGCCAAGGGGGCCGAAGGGGGACGCAAAAATGGAACCCACGCAAACACATGGAGAGACTGTGTAGGAGGGAAGGAACACGTGGCAAGAGGGGAACCACACAAGAAGAGGTGAGCTTGGGATTGAGAGAGGCGAAGGTTATAAAAGAGAGAGGAGCCCCCTCATTTGGATCATTCAGTTATGTGCATCTTGAGTTAGTCGTTTCGACTTCTGAGCACGCTGGCTGTTTAGCTAGTCTGCAACACTGTTTAGTGCATTGAGTGTCTCCGTTCGGAGATCTCACCCTTAGCCCCGAGGGACTTTGAGTGCCTGCTCGGGTAAGGTATTTCCTTCGGAATTTTAGTAGTATTTTTATCAACATTCCAATAGTAGTTTTAGCAACATTTTGGAGGACTGTGTAGCACTAGGAGAGGGACGTAGTTCTTTCTAGCAACAGTGTTGGATTGGGGTTTTTGCGAGAGGATTCATGCTGGGTGATTGAGCAGGGGACCAACCCTTACCTATTGGAGGATTTTTGGTAGAGTTTCAGGCAGATTTTAGAGGGGTTTCCTTCAGTGGCAGTGCAGAGCACTGAGGAACTGTGCAGAACCCCAAGGGGGTGATTTTCGGGGGTCGGCTATTCCAAGAGAGTTTTATGGGTTTTTTTGGGTTTCTTGAGTAGAGCCCGATTCCATAGTTTCAGAATTTTCAAAGGAGGGGAGCAGCCCCAAATCATTGTTTGTTTCCTAGCTGTAGTAGCAGCACAGCGGTTCTCTAGCAGCATCCACGCAGAGAGGCCATTTCTTGTTATTCTAGGAGCTTTTCTTCATTTGCCTTGTGCAAGTTGAGGTTCCATATGTCTGATCACCTCTTGTACTCATTTTATTGCTCAGTATAATATAATGGCTTAGCATTTCTCGCTACATTTTTTTGTGTATCTGCTTATATTTCTGGTTTTCATTATTATATGTTGTCCCACTATTATTTTATCACTTATGGGTTACTATATCATTTGCACGTATTTGGTTGGAGTTTTGCTGGGGTTTGAGGATTATTCAGGGTAGGGATATTACAATGGTATCAGAGCATAGATCTGGCTCAGCCTGTGGAGCTAGCAATCTATAACACCAGGGGAAAACCCCTACATTTGTTACAGAGGTAGGAGATATAGAGACACTGGATGTAGGTTGGAGAATACCTACGGAGAGGGAGATTGTGTGCCGGTGGTGGAAGCAGAACAGGAGGAGTCAGTGGTTGACGCAGAACAAAAAGATCCAGTGGTGGACGCAGAGTAGATGGTAGACGAGGACGGGAAGAGGTTTGCGGATATGCTCCTCAAATCAGTGCAGGATCTGTCGAGGCAGATTGAGGTGATGGGGTAGAGATTCACAAAAGTAGAGGCCAGACAACGTGAGAGCCCACGAGTTTGTCAAATTGGTGAGGGATCAAGTGCATACCATCATTTGCCAGAGCAGTGTGATACTGTGCAGCAGGTGGCCTCGCATGGCCCTACATGCTCTACCATGCCCACATTCTTAAGAGCAGACACAAGGGTTGGAGCCCAACAGGAGGCAGAGCCTGGCCATATGGGAAATTATTTTGCAGAATACCAGGCATATGGGCAGGAGTTCAGGAATGCTCTTTCATTCAAAGACTTTTTTAAGCTCCAGCGGGATAGTAGGCCTTGTGATCATCACAGAGGAAATCAGCATTACCATGATGGTGACACCCACTGTGCAGTGAGTAGATTCCACTTGCCTATGTTTGATGGTTCATCAAACGGTTTGGAGAAGTCTTGGGTGTAGAAGCTAGACATTTACTTCTAGCTTAACTAGATGTCAGAGGCAGAGGCCATCAAGGTGGCAACATTGCATTTGGGTGGTGAGGCCCACGATTGGTGGTTTCACGGGATGGTTACACTCGGGCACTCTACAATGACAACATATGCAGAGTTTACTAGGAGATTGATGGAGTGATTTGATCAGAGGGATCCAGAGCAGCATTTTGTTGAGCTGACAAGGCTCAAACAGACAAGGAGCCTAGAGACCTACATTGCAGATTTCTTGAGGGTCTTCGTGACGGTGCCAGACCTATCCATGGCACGGAGTGTCTATATTTATGTTGAGGGGTTAGCAGAGCCACTTTGAGGTCTAGTCTGATCCACTAGACCAGCCATGCTCCAGGACGCTATCAGCAGGACCTGGGACTTACAGGATGTCTTACCCAGGGCCCGGACACCTTACCACCAAAGACAACCTTTTCAGTCTAAGGGGGAGGATGTGAGGATTCCACCTCCAAAGGGGAATCCAAGATGAGTACAAATTGAGGACGAGGTCAAGAGGGAGCTAAAGAAGAAGTGGTTGTGCTTCACATGTCAGGAGTCGTAGGCACCACGACATAGATGTGCTACCAGTAAAGCACATTTTATTGAGGTCTTCTCTGAGAGCAGTGGAGAAGAGGATGATGAGGATGATGATGTGGAGGCAGGAGATAGCCATGCCATACAGGGACCTCTGCCACCTCCACTGCCAGCAATAGGTGGTGCATCTTTTGCACCTACGAGAGGGGCCCTTGCAGCATTGTGAGGAGTTCCCAAGTAGCTAATGCTATGCATACGAGGGACAGTATGTGGCTAGCGGATATCAGTTTTGGTTGACAGTGGGGAAACCCATAAATTCATCGATGCATAGATGGTTGAGCCAAGAGGTATTCAGACAGAGAGCTTTGATGGGTTTTCAGTCTTAGTCCCAGGAGATCATACCGTGATGTGTGCTCGTTATGTTCCAAAGCTTTCAGTGAAGATGGGCACCTACACATTGATTGACCACTTTTTCATGGTCGATATCTCGAACACCAACATGACACTGGGTTTTCAGTGGCTTATCACTCTAGGGAAGGTCACGACAGATTGGAAGACCATAGAGATGGAGTGGGATGATGAGAAGACAGGGAGGCATGAGAAGATACGGGGACAACGCACATATCTGCCTCATAATGTGTCGGCTCATCGGATGGAGGCAGTCTTTCAGAAGGGAGACATAGAGTGGGTAGTGGAGTTGCATGCATCAGAGGCAGGGACTACAAGACAAATAGTACATCTAGAGATACAGTCCATCCTTAATCAGTATGCCATAGTATTTGGGGAGATTCCACCAGGATGGCCACTGGATCGGGGATTTGAGCACACCATCGAGCTTGAGCAGGGCATAGAGGCAGTGATCACCACCCTCTATAGGCACCCCAAGGCCTATCAGGATGAGATTGAGCGGGCTATCTAGGAGTTGCTGGCTCTTGGGCACATTTTACCGAGCACAAGTCCTTTTGCTTCTTCTATGGTGTTGGTGAAGAAGAAGGGCGATACATTGAGGATGTGCATTGAATACAGCGCCCTGAACAAGAAGACCCTGAAGAACAGATACCACATACCCAGGATCGATGAGTTGATGTACAAGTTGAGGGGAGCATGATTCTTCTCAAAAAATTGATTTTAGATCTGGGTACCATAAGATTCGTGTGAGGGAGCAGGACATTCCCAAGACCGCCTTCAGGTGTCATTATGGGCACTTTGAGTTCTTGGTGATTCCTTTTGGGCTAACCAATGCCCCCACTACATTTTAGTCCTGCATGAATCACATCTTCTGTAGTCACTTCAGGAAGTTTGTGTTGGTATTCTTTGATGACATTCTCATTTACAATAGGACTTGGGAGGAGCATCTCCAGCACATTGAGACAGTATTGCATATCCTACAGGAGCAGTAGTTCTATGCCAAACTCTCCAAGTGTGAGTTTGGGTTAACAGAGATGTTTTATCTGGAAAACATAATAGGGGTGGATAGAGTGAGAGTCTATGAGGAGAAGATCAGGGCCATCAAAGAATAGCTGAAGCCGAGAAATGTGACGAAACTTCGAGGATTCATTGGCATTTGTACTTACTACCGGAAGTTCGTCAAAGGTTTCTCGCAGCTTTTTGCACCCTTGACAGATTTGATGAGGAAGGGGGCATTTAGTTGGTTAGATATGGCACAAAAAGCCTTTGGTAGGCTCAAGGAGGTTATAAGCAGATGCCCAGTGCCTGCGTTGCCAGATTTTACGCAGCCATTTTTTTTGGAGTGTGATGTGTCGAGGGAGGGGATCGGCGCAATGTTGATGCAGGGAGGTCACCCTGTAGCCTTTGAGAGCCATAAACTCCTTCCACACGAGAGGTTGTATTCTATATACGACAAGGAGATGTTGGCCATCATGCATGCATTGGCTAAGTACCGGAAGTATTCGGTGGGTAACAGGTTTAGGGTGAGGACTGGTCATAATAGCCTCAAGTTCTTTTTGGAGCAAAAGCAGCTACAGGAGAGGCAGCAGAAGTGGATCAGCAAGATCCAGGCATATGACTTTGACATTGAGTATGTCAAGGGTAAGAACAATGTGGTAGCAGATGCTCTTTCACGTAGACCAACTACGTTGTCTCTTATGAGCTTGGATATAAACTGGAAGGCTTGACTCTTATTAGAGTACTCCGAGGACAAGTTTGCATGCGAGATTTTGGATGGGCAAGTGGCAAATGACAGGTACAGGGTGGTCGATGAGATCATCTATTACAGGGATCGGATCTTCTTGACTAAGGGATCTCAGCTAAAGAAGAAGATACTCTAGGCATCACATGATTCACCGTTGGCAGGACATCAGGGTTTACTAAAACCTACAGGGCCATTAGGGAGAGGTTCTCATGGAAGGGCCTCAAGGAGGACATACTCCGGCATATCCGAGAGTGTGATCTTTGCCAGAGAAGCAAGGGAGAGATGAGCCATCTCGCAGGACTATTGCAGCCTCTTCCCATTCCGTAGGGGAAATGGGAGAGTATTTCGATGGATTTCATCACAGGGTTGCCCATGGTACAGGGCAAGGATTGTATCTTTGTCATCGTTGATTGACTAATGAAGTATGCACACTTTTTTGCCATATCCACTCACTATACAGTAGCACAGGTGGCCGAGCTATTCTTGAAAGAGATTTTCAGGCTACATGGTCTTCCTAAGACCATCATCAGTGATAGGGACAACCATTTCATGGGTGGGTTTTGGCAGGAGCTTTTCCAGTTGGGGGGGACGAAGTTGACACCGAGTATCAGTTATCACCCATAGACAGAGGGGCAGATAGAGATAGTTAACAAGTGGCTAGAGGGCTACTTGCGTAACTATGTCAGTGGGTAGCAGAGCATGGTTGAGGTGGCTGCATTTAGGGGAGTACTGCTATAATACCTCACATCACATGTCCATCGATATGTCACCTTTTTGTGCCTTATATGGGTATCATCCTTTATCTTTTGCTGACGTGATGTTTAGTGATAGCAAGGCTCCTAGAGCCAAGATTTGGATCCGAGAGAGTCAGGATATTCTCTGAGCTCTCAAGGATAACATGGCTACAGCGCAGAACCAGCAGAAGCTATATGCCGACAAGGGTCGGGTGGAGAGACAGTTAGAGGTGGGGGACATGGTCTACTTACAATTATAGCCATACCAACAATCATCACTAAAGAAGAAGGGGGCTGAGAAGCTCAAGCCCCGCTTCTATGGGCCATACAGGGTGATACGCAGGATTGGATAGGTTGCATATGAGTTGGAGATGCCCCAAGGTAGCAAGATTCATAAAGTTTTTCATGTATCATGCCTGAAAAAGGCATTGGGGCAGTAGGTGACAATGACAGATGAGCTACCACCCATGGATGACAAGGGGCATTTGGTATTGTAGCCAGAGGCTATCATTGAGACCAGGGAGAGGCAGCTGCAGAGCAGGACGGTCCAGGAATTATTGGTGAGGTGGAAGAATTTGCCAGATGAGTATGCCACTTGGGAGAGTGAGAAGATCTTACAGCATCCATTAATTCAGTTTCTTGAGGACAAACAACATTTTTCCGAGGGAGACTGTAATATTTCTAATTAGCCATGGCTAATTGGAATATTCGATTTTGTTCAGTTTTTTTGCCTTCTATAGTTATTTGTAAATAAAAAAGTGAGGATGGGGGACATAACTCACTTTTAGAATAAAAATTCACTTCCTAGTAGCACAACATTGTGACTTAAAGGGGAGCCAAGGGGGCCAAAGGGGGATGCAAAAATGGAGCCCACGCAGACACATGGAGAGACTGTGCAGGAGGGAAGGAACACGTGGCAAGAGGGGAACCACACAGGAAGAGGTGAGCCTTGGGATTGAGAGAGGTGAAGGTTATAAAAGAGAGAGGGGGCCCCTAATTTGGATCATTCAGTTATGTGCATCTTGAGCTAGTCGTCTCGACTTCTAAGCACGTTGGTTGTTTAGCTAGTCTGCAGCACTGTTTAGTGCATTGAGTGTCTATGTTCGGAGATCTCACCCTTAGCCCCAGGGGACTTCGAGTGCCTGCTTGGGAAAGGTATTTCCTTTTGCATTTTAGTATTAGTTTTATCAGCATTCCAGCAGTAGTTTCAATAGCATTTTGGAGGACTGCGTAGCACTAGGAGAGGGACGCAGTTCTTTTTAGCAGTAGTGTTGGATTGGGGTTTTTGCAGGAGGATTCATGCTAGGTGATTGAGCAGGGGACCAACCATTTCCTATTGGAGGATTTTTGGTAGAGTTTCAAGTAGAGTTTAGAGGGGTTTCCTTCAGTGGCAGCGCAGAGCACTGAGGAACTATGTAGAACCCCAAGGGGGTGATTTTCGGGGGTCGGCTATTCCAGGAGAGCTTTCTGGGTTTTTCTGGGTTTCTTGAGTAGAGCCCGATTCCAGAGCTTTAGCATTTTCAGAGGAGGGTAGCAGCCCCAAATCATTGTTTCTTTCCTAGTAGTAGCAGCAACACAGCAATTCTCCAACAACATCCACACAAAGAGGCCATTTCTTGTTATTCTGAGAGATTTTCTTCACTTGCCTTATGCAAGTTGAGGTGCCATATCTCTGATCACCTCTTTTACTAATTTTATTACTCAGTATAATAAAATGGCTTAGCATTTCTCGCTACATTTTTTTGTGTATCTGCTTATATTTCCGGTTTTCATTATTATATGTTTTTCCATTGTTATTTTATCACTTCTGGGTTACTATATCATTTGCACGTATTTGGTTGGAGTTTTGCTAGGGTTTGAGGATTATTCAGGGTAGGGATATTACACTACTATTGAAGAAGAGTGCTTGCTATCACTTAATCAGCTGGATGAGACTTGTCGAGATGTCACACTATCTCTTGAAGCCCATAAACATCGATTCAAAGCCCAATATGACAAAAATTTCAAGCATCGATCTTACCAAGAGGGTGACCTCGTTTTAGTTTACGATCAAAAGCATGATCTCTTGGGGGCATGAACCCCATAAACTATTATGGCTCGGTCCATATGTCGTTACTAAGGTCCTCCCAAAAGGCACCTATGAATTTTAAGACTGCGATGGAATTCCACTCTCTTAGCCCCGCAATGGGATCTATCTAAAAAAGTATTATGCCTAGCGTTTTACTGGGCATTTTCTTTGTAATTTTATGTATACAAATTTTGCTTCTTTTAGCGTGTTTGGATTTTCTTTTTCTTTTTAGGCTTTTATGGGTATTTGTCTCATTCACATCTCTCGTTTCACAAATTTCTTCATTACCCTTACCATAGGTCGAATATTCAGATGGTGTCAGTCATCACACATGGTACATTGCATTAGTTGCTTGGGTCCTTTACACACCTGAGTTGGACCTACTTAGTTCCAAGGGAGTTTTTATTGGTTTTGAGTACATGTCTGTGATCGAACTCCTTACTGAAGCCTTATCTTGGGACATCTCCAGTTTGGTTGTCAAGTTAGACTCTCAGCTAGTCATTATGCAATTGATTAATCACTATCACATTTGCAATCCAATATAGTTATGTTATTTTTTAAGGGTGCGACTTTTGGAACGTCAATTTGAGTTTATTGAATATGAACACATTCCTAGAGAATCTAATTCATTAGTTGATTCGTTGGAAAATTATGTATTGGATTGGCATCTATCTCATTCTTTATAGTTACATGTATGAACATAAAATTTTCATCGTTGAAAATTTATAAAAAATCAAAGCAAACACATACACCATTAATCACCTATATATATATATATATATATATATATATATATATATATATAATAATATATATATATATATATAAATATATATATATAAATATATATATATATATATATACATATATATATATATTATATATATATATATCTATATATATATAATATGGAATGTATGGTATGTATGTATGTATGTATGTATGTATGTATGTATTGAGTCCAATCTTTTTACATCAAAAATTCCCAAAACTTGGGTGTTTTAAGTACAAAATGGCTATGTTAAAGCCTCACTATGACACCCGCTAGCCATACCCTACTCCTATTGAGCCTTCTGGTCATGATAACAAATCATGGATCTAGGAAACCTCTTGAGGGGCACCAAAAATCACTCTGGCACACCCACTGTGTGGCACTGCTTATGGACCAATATCTCCCTCATAGGAAGAGGTGGCACACCCATGCTAAATCCTTCAAGGTTCCTAGCAACCTCGTGGAGACTCTGTGTTTCATATCCCTCTTCGATGGTTGTTGCACCTTCTGCTACTACTCCAGCCTGAGATAGTTGTGTTGAGAAATGGCAATAAGAAATTCCAACATAATTTGTCCTTGAATTAAACTGAGAATTAAAATAGAATTATATTCTCAAAGCAACTTGTAAATAGTTAATTAGCTTAGGAATTTCAAGTTGGAAGTATTCTTGTAGTCATGTATATGTTCTCCCTAAATTTTAGGGGTCTAGGATGATTTTATTTGAGTTGTAATTAGATAACTCAGGTTGACTGAGTTATAGACAATTAAACTAGTTCTAATTGTTTGTGGAACTAGTAGAGGTCTAGTAGTGAGTTGGGGCACTGGAGCATCCTCAGTGTTACTCCAGCTAACTAAATATTCCCTCATGAGAAAATCATGCATGTCAATTTAGAGAAACACCTTGTTGAGACTAAATTGTAGGGACAGTGTACTATTAGTTGTAGAATCATTTGAGTTGTACAAGTCATGCATGCAATCAGAGAAGGACCTAAGTTTGGATTGCATATTTATGGAGGAAGGATTTCCCAATTAAATATGGATTGATCCTCACAGGAATTCCACAAGGTAATAGGGGCTTGGTAGGCAGCATAATTGGCCAAGTGTTGGCTAGATCAAGTTTGTGAGGCGGAGAGTTTATAATACTTGTGCATGAATTGTTTTTGTGAGAACAAGATTTGTATTCTCACTCATATTTTTTATTAACACAATAGATAGTTGAGGTTTCTAACAGTGTCTTTTCCAAGAGAAATAATTGTGCTATGTGTCTTTGATTATCTTCCTCTTGTTGATTATTATTTTCATCGATCATTGGTTTCCGATGTTAAAATAGTACAATTGATTCTTGCCTTGTGTTTTAGTACATTACTTGAGCTGTGAACATAAAAGAAAACCTACATGGTACCGAAGTTGAAGATAATATACTAGAAGAGATTTAAAAGTTTTGAGTTTGGGGATTACAGGTGAAATTTGAATTTGTAATACATACTTCAAGATCGACAAATGGATTTCTACGATTTGAGGCTCAAGTATGCCTTGGAAGGAAGATCGAATTATATAGCCTGGACAGATAGGATGTAGGTTGTGTTGGAGGATAATGGCCTCAAGGAATTCATTGAGTAAGGCATTCCTAAGCCCACAACATTGTATGCATAGAATTTGCTCAAATGGAAGAAGTGTGTGGTGAAGGCGAGGTGGATAATCCTTGACGGAGTTCTATACCACGTTGTCTTGAGTCTCCATGGGAAGGAAAATTCATATTCTATGAGGAAAACATGGACAGATATATTCCAGAATAGCAGTGACGATAGGAAGATGGCATTGAAATATCAACTTCGAAAAATCAAGATAGAGAAAGGCGAGACCATTCCAAAATACTTGACCAAGTTAACTCACAGTTGTTGTGATGAGCTTGGAAGTGTTGGAATAACCATTGTCAAGGATGATATGGTGAGCCTAGCTCTCCTAGGCCTTCCCAAGAGTTGGAATAGCTATCAAGACTCTATCAATGGGAGGGAGAAGCTTCCATATTGGGAACGACTTGGTCAGGTTTGATGCAGGAGGAGATTAGAAGGAACACCAAAGATGGTTCTTCATCAAAGACTGATGATGGGGAAAATTGTGCCTTAGCAGGTAAGGCAAGGAAAGGGAAAGGGAAGGCTTCCCATTCCAAATTGTATTCTTCTTATGGAGGAAAGAATAAAGACATGTTGAAAGTTAAGCGCTTTCATTGTCTTGATATGCGACATTTTGCTACAAATTTTCCACTAAAGATGTCCAACAAGAAGTCGTTAGGAGGAGAGTTGGGTGAGGCTTTGGCCTCTCAATTTGAATTGGAATTTACTCTCATTGCATTCATGGTGTCATCAATGATGGGCAGTGTATGGTACCTTGACAGTGGAGCTTCATTCCACATGATTGGTGACAAGGAGTTGTTTAGTAACCTAGAGGAGAAGGATCTCAAGATGCATATCGAGATGGGTGACAGTGGGAGGTATAGTGTTATTGGATTGGGCATGGTTACTTTTCAGAGGGAGAAGGATGCTCCTCTCACCTTGAGAGATGTTATGTATGTGCCCAGGTTGAAGAAGAAATTAGCATCGGTCACCATGTTGGAGGATAGAGGCTATGATGTGGTCTTTAGCAAAGGAAATGTGTTCCTTCAACACATAGCCATGGGTCAGGTAAAGAAGATAGGGATTCGATTTAAGAATCTCTATAAGTTGGAGGTAGAGGATTATGCTACTTTGAGCATGAAAGCAGAGATGGTGCAAAGCCAATACGTTCACAAGTTGTGGAACATGCAATTGGATCACTTGCATAATGGGGGTTTGAAATTCATGCACCCGATTTCTACTTGTATTCCTAAAGGTATGCTAGGGAAAGTTGATACATGCAAGGGGTGGACTTTGGGAAAATACACCAAGGCTTCCTTTCATGACAGAAATAGTTGAGGGGAGGTGATTCTAGAGTGAGTCCATTCAAAAATGTGTGGACCATTCTCGACAGCATCCATGTCCAAACACAGGTATTATTTTATATTTGTTAACGAAGTTTCTCGTAAATGTTGGATAATTTCATGCAGAAGAAGGATCAAACTTTCACAAACTTTTGTGAATTTAAAGCATTGGTTGAGAAAGATTCTAGCAAGAATATTAAAGCTCTGAGGAGTTGTAATCGTGGTGGGTATGTCTCAAATGAGTTTAAGAAATTCTATGTAGCAGAAGAGACTAAATAGGAGTTGATGACACCCCATAACCCACAGCAGAATGGGGTGGATGAAAGGAATAACAAAGTCATTGTAGGGGCAGCACAGGTGATGTTTCATGATTAGGGCTTACCACTACACTTGTGTGCTGAGGCATGTAACATAGTTGTTTATTTGTAGAACAAAATCCTGCATCGGATACTTGGGATGAAGACACTAGAAGAGGCTTTCTCTAGTAAGAGGCCAGATGTGACCAAAGATGCATGGAAGAAGCTTGATCCGATAGCAAAGTTGGAGATATTTGTGGGGTACACTGATACACCTCACAACTATTGGGTGTACTTTCCTATTATTAGGATGGCAGTGGTTCGCAGGGATGTTAGATTCGATGCGGAGAAGGCCATGAAAGTTTCCCTTGAGAGAGAGATTCGGCTACATACGGTTGAGGAGATTTTAGCTCCTGAGGTTGAGGAACCTCATATTGATGTGGAGCAGCCACATATAGAGGATCTAGAAGTGGAGACATCCACTCAGGCAGAGTCATCTAGAGATGGTAGAAAGTGCACCAGAGAGGCTAACATGTTATTACATGATGCACAGGAGAATGTGGGAGCACCCACATCTCAGCATAGGTAGAGGAGGTCACTTGAGAGGTACACTGGATACATGGCTCTTACGAGTAGATGTGTTGAGACAAAACCATCTTCCTTTGAGGAAGAAGTGCACCAACCAATTTGGGTTGATGCCATGGTGGAGTATGACTCCATTGTTTGTAACAGTGTTTGGGATGTGGTCCTGAGATCAGAGGACAAGTCAATGGTGAGCTCTCGATGGCTTTACAAGGTAGATAAAGCTACAAATTGTAGTGTGGAGAAGCATAAGGCCGGGTTTGTGGCCTGTGGCATTTCACAAGTAGAGGGGACTGACTATGATGATACCTTCACTCTTGTTGCAAGGTACTCATCGATTATATCCATATTGGTACTATCAACATAGATGGGTTGGAAGATACATAAGATGGATGTAAAGATAGCCTTCCTTAATGGCATGATTGAGGAAGAGGTGTACATAGAGCAACCTCAAGGTTTTGAGACCTTCAACAGTGAGTCGCAAGTGTGCTGGCTCAAGAGAGCATTGTATGGGTTGAAGCAAGCACCCCATGCTTGGTACACCAGGATCGATAGCTACTTCATCGAGTTGGGCTTCATCAAGAGTGAAGAAGATGCGAACATGTACCACATAATGGTGGAAGGTAAATTTTTTATGAATTTGTTATATGTCAATGATTTGATTTTGATAGGTGATGATCATCTAATCAAGTCTTGCAAGAGAGTTTGAGATGAAGGAAATGGGGCTACTCGATCTAACTGAACATTGCCTCATGAGAGACTCATGCATTTCAGTTTAGAGAAAGACCCAGATGATAATAGAGTATAGGGACAATATACTATCAGTTGTAGAATTATCCGAGTTGTACAAGTCATGCCTGCAATCATAAAAGGACCTAAGTTTGGATTGCACAATTATGGAGGAAGGATTTCCCAATTAAATATGGGTTGATCCTCATAGGAATTTTGTAAGGAAATAAGGGCTTGGAAGGTAGCAGAATTGGGTAAATGTTGGCGAGAGCAGGCTTGTGAGGCAAAGATTTGATCATACTTGTGCAGGAATTGTTATCATGAGAACAAGCTTTGTATCATCACTCAGATTTCTGATTAATGCAATAGATATTCAGGGTTTTGAGTAGTGGATTTCCCTAGAGAAATAGTTGTGTTATGTGTATTTGATTATCTTCCTCTTGTCATTTTTTTTTCATCGATCATTTTTTCCAATGTTTAAAGAGTAGAGTAAATTCTTGTCTTGTGTTTTAGTACATTACATGAGTTGTGAATCTACAAGAAAATATACAAGCTAGTCATCTCACCTAGCATGATGAGGCATACCCATAGTATGCATCCATGCCACATCTATTTCAAGAAAATACTTCATGTCAAAACATTTTCACCCATAACAAAAGAATTGCATAAACTTCAAAAGTCGAAAAACACTTTTTGGTACTTTGATCGATCCTCTTACCTTGTGGCCCCTGCTAAGTGCCAGGTGGCAATATCATCTATGGATCCCTTGTGTATTCAATTCTTACATAAGGATAATCCTCAATCATCAGGATTTGACAACTGAGCCACTTGAAGAATTCATCCTTGAAAATGTGTTTAATCGGTCCCCCTCTAGTGCAAGGTGCTAGGGAAGCCCATCACTCCTATCTTGGCTACCTCGGACTGGCTACACCCAGACTCATACATGGCCTCATCACAGGAAATCTCTCAAGTATAAAAGAGAAAATCAAAGAACCATACCCAAACTCTCTTTGGGCTCGAGTATTGCAAGTTGTCAATTCTACTTTCACTTGATGGAGGACTCCTTCAAACCAATTGAATACCTATGGTTATAAGCAGTCCAATTCTAGTAGCAATTGGGCCTTTGTCCCCACATGTTGGATCTTGGACCTTGCTAAGCATAATATCATCCATATAATAGCCCTCATCAGTCTAGTTTTGATCTGCTCAATGGGAACCATGTTGCTCACTAGCCCGCTGCCTGGTCTGCAGTATGTTTGGACCAACTCCACGGTGGTCCTGGGATTAACTCTCCCTCCTATCAATTTTACTCCTGCACCTCTACACAATAAAATAGTGACAAAATATATGTCATCTCATTCGAATGAGAGCTTATGGTCCCTAATCTTGAACACACCTTGTCATTCATCCCACCGTTGGATGATCCAGCTAAGGAGATCCTCCTTACTCTTCATCAAGTCAATTCTAGCATATATCAGTAGCCCACACCACAAATTTTCCAAGAAATTTAGATTGTTTAGCATTTTTAGCTCCTGAGAATCATTAGCTCTTTCTCTCCATAGAATCATTTTTCCAGCTTAATTCCTGTACAAAATAACCCTAGAATCAGTGTTCAGCTAGTCAAAATCCCTAGGAAGTCAAGAAAGCTAATTTTTCCTTACCTTTGGCCAGCTAATGTGGCCCTCCATAACCCCAGGGCATGCTAACGCCCCTCCCTTTCACGTGCATGATGTTTAACATGTACCCTATCCTAGGCGACCATGTTAGTCGGACAAGCCACCTATGGCGTACCAAAAACTAAATGAACTACCTAGCAAAAAGAATGAAACAGGTATTTAAATGCAATATTGGGATGAGGAAATCTACCTGGAACTGACAGGGCATCGAATGGAAGCCTATATTGTTCATAATCTCTCGAGAAATATCTTCTCCTTTTTCTCTCTAGAACACTCTCACAGAACTCAAACAGTGAAAATGAGGGCATGTAACCCTTCTTGTAGTCATTCTAGAGAGATGACCAAGTTTGACTCCAGATGATCATGTTTTTTTTTGGGAATTTTTCTCGCTCTTAAACTTAAAAATCCTTAACTCTCCTTCATCAGGCTCGTAAAACTCCTATGAAGAAGATATGAGCACTTTCTTTTTGGGACCTTTTCTCACTCTTCAACTGAAAAAATCCCCGAGCTATCTTTTTTGGACTCGTAAAACTCCTACTAAAAAGACCTTACGAGTTCTTTTATCTCTTTTTTCTCACTCCCTAAACTAAAAAAAAGACATATCGAGTTTCTTCATTTGACTCGTTAAAATTTTATGAATATCTATTGACTTTTCCTTCGTCTGACTCATTAAACTTTCACGAAGAATATCAAGCTAACTCTATCCCCTCGTACTCGTAAAAAGGTGAGGCAAACATCTATTGAGCATAGGTTTATCACTTTATCCAAACTTAGTAGACTAACTTATGGAAAAGGAACTATGTCGAGTATAATATTAAACCTTTTTCACACGTGGTGATCAACCATGAGAAAGGGAACCCCCTGGAGTTTCTCTTTAAGATGTTTTTAGTCTCTCTAAATATGAAACGAAAACCAAGTTTAGGCATCTAGACTCATTAAAATCAATCAAATGGGGGAAAATTATACAACATAGTGACTCAATATCTATATTCGAAAATATTTTTTGGCAGTAGTCTACCCCTTGAACATGGCACTCCCTCAACAAACCTTTTTTGTCAGCATCTCACTGAACCTTACGATCCTATGAGTTTAGCCTTCATACTATGATATTCTTACATATTTGTATCCTAACACTCTTTGGTGTTCATGAGTCTAAGATGCCTAGTAAACCTTTGTGTTGTGCCTTCTATTGTTCAAGGGACCCATTTATCCTCTACTTCATGTATCAACCATCCCTCATATACTTCAAAAATTCCCTTCATCTGTTTGACCCATTGCTCAAAATTTATCTCCAAAATGATCATTCTTATCTTATTTCATGTTGACTGATGTAGGACACCTTGTTGCCTTCATTTTGACAAATCTCTTCCTATCGACTTCAAACCTCTATCTAGGAAATATATCCATAAACATATCAGTACCCTGGA
This sequence comes from Pinus taeda, assembly GCA_000404065.3. Lineage (NCBI taxonomy): Eukaryota > Viridiplantae > Streptophyta > Pinopsida > Pinales > Pinaceae > Pinus > Pinus taeda. Next base: position 55,885 of record APFE030321343.1, read on the forward strand.
AATTGTAGTCCTCAGTGGAAGGTTACCTTGTGTTTGATTGGAGGTTTTCATCATTGGCTCCTATTTGAATGATTCTACGAGTGTTTGATGACAACATCCTTCTCACACTCGCTAGATTGTACTGCGCATCTTAGAGACCTTCATCCTTATCGGTGGCCATGCTCGCGTTTGTTAACATTTCTCATCATTGGCTAGTAATTAGATGATTTCTCACATGTTTGACTTCAACTCCTTTATTCACATGTGCATAAATATGTTATTCAGATAAGAGGTGATCAAGACCTTGGTTAGAGGCTTACATCACTCAGCCTTGTTTCCTCTCCCAAGGTGCATATATTATTTTCAAAGACAGCTTGTCATGTTGATTATATTATGACACAATTCCACATTGTGCTTATCGATGGACATGATCATCATATCTCTTTTTGGGAAATCACTCTGACACATCTACTAAGCATGGGAATGCCCGACTCAGGACATGATCTTGTATTTTTTTGACATATGTGGTTTGTTTCAAGTCTCTCATAGTCCCGAAGCTCTGATCCTCTCTCTGTTTTACTACAATATTTATAAATTATTTTGGCCATCATCTTCATCTCTAACCTCGCACTTTAGGGGGCATCTGTTATACAGGAAAATGACCTCTTCATTAGCTCAGAGGAGAAATACACAATGGTTGAAGACAAGACCTAAATCACAAACTTATTTTCCAAGATAATGCAACCCAGAAATAGACAAGGGGAGTTATAACACTTTCCATCTCTCATCCAAAAGTGTTAGTCCCTAATTTAATGCTTTGTTTTGCATAAAGGGCAGTGTTACTCGATATTTATGTGATTTCGGAGGTAAAAGCATTCAAAGCATGAGTTTATTGAATGATACTCCACTTTTACACTCAAATGTCAACTTGAAAAGTAGGAAACATATGCCTCCAACCTAACTAAGGACATTGTTATTCCTAACCGAGTCTCACGGGAAGGGAAATAGAAATAAAGCAAGGAAACATCCAATATTTTTCCTCAATGGAACTCATGAAATAATTGGCAAGGATGAGCCTCTCTCCATCTATATATTAGAGGCTTAGTCATTGTGAAAGAGGTCAAATTGGTTTCAAAACTTTGCAAGACATTTAGTACTGTTATGCTACCAAGAAGTTGAGAGAGAGAGAGAGAGAGAGAAGATTTGAAGGACTAGAGGAGGCTTGATCCAGTCATGATGCTTGTAATAATTCTTCTTCTATCTAATAATATATATATGATTTTGTGTTGTCTACTTGATGGTGTCAATCTCGTGTTCCTTTACATGTTGATTCAATTCCGTGATTGATAAGTAGCTTAGATGCATGTTATATTATGTTCTCATATAATGGTGTTTTAATTATCAAGGTTTATATGCTGTAGGAGTTTTTTTTGTCTTGTCTATGTGCAAGTTTTGATCTAAGAGCTGGAGGAGAGGTCCCCCACTTTGCCACATTGAATTCTCCAGTAAGGAAACACCAAGGACTGAGGTAATCCTTCTCCCTTCTCTTTTTCAATCATAAATTGATATGAATATATGTATGTTTCTTTGTGACAACTGCAGCTAATCTTAAATAGTCCACCTTGGATCCCAGGAAGATCTGAGAGGGTATTTCAACCAAAACCACATGTGCATTAATCCATATAGAAATTGGAGAGACTAGTTCAATCCATAACAACATTAGGGAGCACATCTCAACCTAAAACCACATCAAAGATCACATCTCAACCTGGAATATCATGGGGTAGAAAAACATCTTCCACCCCATATCACGCAATAGGAGGTATCACATAGGGGAGCACATCTCAACCCATCCCATTTCCCAATGATCTTCCCAACAATGACTCCAAAGATTCATGTGGTAGAATACATGCATCATAATCATCTTGGGTATTACACCTCCAAAAACTCTCTCAACCCATGGGACAGACGCGGAGCAGTATTCCGAACAAGCCCAACTTGTGGGTATGATGCCAACTGGGGTATACTCTACATAGACCAATATAGGGGAGCTAACATCTTTGACCCTATGGGTGAAAGATAGGGGAGCATAATATATAATGCTATATTCCAGAGATCCCTCAACCCTGGGACCCCTCCATCTCAATTCCTCACCCTAGGAGGTCAAACAAGGGAGAAGAGCTATCTCAGTGTTCTTGATCAGTATTTCTCTCTATATATCAAAAACATATCATAGGAATAATGCAAATATCTCGAAGGGCGCTTGGAAAAAACTTAATGTGTGTGAAGCGACTCAATCATGAATTTACTCAGGTTGTTTTCTATGCAATATATATATATATATATATATATATATATATATATATAACACCGGATAGGTGTTCACCCAAAACATCAATGCTTCAATCAACTGTCAATTTCCAAGGCAGGTCCGAAAATATCTGTGCATAATTCAATTGGAGTATTCAAGGATTTTCATTTCCACTTTCCAAAAAAATCTTCAATATCTCCATGACATACATTTCTTTTCAAAACTTCAAAAAGTAATTCATAATGCAATGATTCATCATTTCAAACCTCATAGGCCAGCTCCCTCTTACTTTTATCATCATAGGTTCATTATCTATCAAGAATAGACCATCAACATATAAAACCAAAATCAAATCCATACCTTGGTCCACTTTTGAAGTAGAGGTTTGGATTGGAACATCTTCTTGGCTTCCCCATATGAATGTTAATGTGGATATAACAGGCTTGGGAAGCTTGCTTCATAAAATTATTTTTGTAAACATAACACTTCACCAAACCAATATGCTCAGTCTCACAAAAATCAACATCGTTCAATCAAATAAACTAAGTTAGCTTATCAAGCCTTAGATGCTAGATCAAAACTAATATCAAATTCATAAAAGTTTATGCCGATATCACTGCAAAAAACCCTTCTGACCAAGTGTTAGGTAGAGCTCACATCTAAATACCAAGTCATGATTTCATTTATTGTCATGTCAAAAAATTGTTATTAAGAAATATCAAATTCCATCAGGCCATCCATATAATCATAACATGAATCTTTTTTGTCATTGTACATCAAGGATAAGTCATATAAGTTTCAGGCATTCATTGTGACATTACTACATATGGAATCATAATTGTTTATATTCTAAGCAATGTGCCAAATCCAGTGATTCCAGTATAGAATATCTATTGAATACCAATATTAGTCATTGAAAGTTACTATTCCCACATAGAGTTGTCATCAAGGGAAACCATTAGTTATCAAAAATTGTAATTTGTTATCATAGTGAACTCAATCAATCCATAAGCAAAAACATATGAAGCATCATGTCAAATTTCTAAAAGCATATTTATGAACTATCATGTTAAATGGCCAAATCTTGTCAAACCCTTGAAATTATTATCAAGCATTGTCATACACTAGTGTCAATTATTAAACCAAAATGACATATTGATATGTATATTCTGGTCACCTGTAAACACAAGTTTATTCAACACCTTCACAATCTCTATAGTAAGTCAAACATTCAAAATTCCCTGCTCATAGGTCATTCTATTGACTACTCCATCTCTGTAAGACTATCATACTATAGGTGCACTTTTGATTTTGTGCATGGGGCTTCATATTTTGTGACCTACAAGCACAGTTTCACCCATAGACCTTCTTCCATTAATTTTTTAGGCTTATAACTGCACTCTTAAGCCTTCTTGTGTGCGGTTGGGGCTTAAACTAAGAGAACCCCTCTCTTCTCAAACTAGAATTTGTTGCAAACCAACAATATCATATATTTGCCTATTTATGTCAGAAATCTTACATCAACATTAAATAATATTCTATACATTTAATGCAAATGATAATAGGTGTAGGGATCTTATAGAGATTTTCTCCCTCTAAATGGAAATCCAATTCAGTCATCATCATTCAAGTCATCAACTTGTCTATCATAAATTTTTCATTCATCACTAGAAGAGTTAGATCATAAAGTCAAACTATATCATATATTCATCATGGTCATAACATGTCAACATCGGCTACTTCATTATCACATATGAACAAGACATTAAATTTTCATCAAGGGTTTAGAGTCATATGATTAGGGAAACTGACAGGTGTATCATCATACTTTAAGGATAATAATCACTACATCAGAGCATCCAATTTTACCATATCACATAATCACTAAGCTTATCAATGCCTAACCAAGGTCAACAAGGAGATCATGTATATCAATCTTATTATCAAAATTTCATCATTAAGGTTACCATGATTATAACAAACATTATCAATAGTATAAATTTACCATATATTAGAACCAATGTGCTAGCCTTCTTTATATCAGGAAATCTATCATGTCTAATATGTGATATGCTTGCTAATATATCAAAAATCAATGTTTCTAGGATGCCTTGCTATGACATAATAGAATGTAAGACATTTGTTCAATACCAAGTGCACCAACTCATCATATGTACCACGAACCAAATTTTTTTTCATATGCATATATGATTCATTCATGAAAGTGATATTTCCATCATACCTTAGGGATTACCTTCCCATCCAATATTGCAGCTAAAACATAACATTGAAACAATGCACCATGCGTACCTTGTAGTATTCAAATACTTGTCCACCTTCTATTTTGAGATAGGTAGTTGTAGCAATTTGTCAAATTTTCATCAGGTGCCTCTTTTCCATTTTATAGCACTAGCTATTCTCTTCCTGCATTAACCATGACCCCCAAGAAGGATCCACTTATCACATTTCATCAAGAAGTTAGAAGTATACAAATAGTCACATATACATGAAGGAAGTATAATCAATCATCAAAGCAATAAACCCAAAGAGGAATAGAATCACAAAGAGGTAACATAAATCTAAATGGTACTTATCTTTTAACGAGAGGACATTAGCTACCTCTTGAACCAGACTTCAAGGGTCATTTCTATCCATTATCCATATAACATTGATGCCTTCAATATATCCAACGACTTCATCAATCACCAAGGCCTCATTGAGACTAACCTATTTAGGGCTACATCAAACCTGTCACAAGTGCTAGAACATATTTACATTGATCATACTAGGGTTTCTAGATTTCATATCTCAAATATTTGTCATAATCTAGGGTTTCTTCCAAACCCTAACCTCACAATATCCATCAAACCCAAATAACCAAATTTCCTAAGGTTTCCTTCAAATCCTAGTATTCTTTTAGGCCTCCTCCATCTTCTCTTTCTTCCATCAATGGTGTCATCATAAGGATATCTTCATGGATTTTCTTCATCCCAACTCTGGTACCATGTTAATTTTTCTTGGGGCTATATTTTTCTTTTCTTTAGATAATTGCATTTCTTCATTTGCATATTAAATTCACCCCACAACATTATATCATTATTCAGATTTACAACATTATTCAACAACATATGAAATTATATATAAAGAACAACATCATCATCAATGAAGTGGAACATAAATTAACAATAGAACAAACGAATTCACATATAGAGACACTAGGATTTTTTGAATACCAAGGAAAAACCCACTACGAGGAAAACCCATTAAAATTATTCTTCTTATTAGGTTGTCATTGAATGATTCAACAAAAGGAGAGTACAATGATCCATATATTGAACCATAATCATATATAGAAAAATCAACTAAAAACCATTTATGATATGAATCCAATAATTCTAATAATAAAAGACCTACTTTAGAAGAATGCGACTAACTATCACTATATGTGGTAAACTTCTGAGCTCTGTGGTCAACTGACATAATCTTCAGTCATTTGCAAAAACCAAACACTAGGTCTAAATTGCACGTAGAGGGTGATGTGCGTGTGGTTGAAACCCCTCAAATGGATGTATGAGCCTATGTTCCTATAGTTGTGACCAAAAAATACATGTGTCATGTCTATTGCTAGAAACAAAAACCCTAATTCACACATGTGAGCTTCGGACCTTGCAATCCCAAACTTGTATGAACCAATATCCGCAGACCTGTCTTAGACCTGTGTGAGACAAAACCAAGAAAGAGAATAGAAGAATGCTTCATGATTATTTCCAAATGAGGTTGAGGTTATTTGTATCTATATACTTCCAAGGGTATCAAATTTCCCTTAGGTTCAACCTGATCAAATATGCACATGTGGGCTTTAATTCAAAAATAAACTTTCCCTTGTCTAAATTTAGCACTTCAATAGTCAAAATTGGTCCTCTAGAAAAGAGAAATATCAACCCATGGTTGGAATTTGACATTAAGCTAATAAAATAACACTTTTCCCTTGCAACAACTTGTTATGTCCTTTTTTGGGAAACTCACACCTTCTTGGAAATTCACACTGCTTGACTAGGTATATGCATTGTTGCCTCCAGAAAATTCATTCTTCCTTGGAAACACATCTAGAAAAGTTATATTTCCTCACTCTACCTCTAGAAAAAATTATCTCTACCTCTAAGGAATACATCCAAGCACTAGAGACTAAATTGATTCTCCTTTTGACAACTTGTACTGAGAATTTGGCTAACTTACACTGCAGAATATGACCTCCTTTGTTGCATAATTTAGCCTCATGACCTAATCCTAGACCAATGGAAAACCTGCTGATAATTTCTCTGAAGATTCTCATTGCTGCAAACCCCACTACAACTGTGCCCTTGATAAATACTAAAAATTGGGTAACTCAAATTGCTCCAAATGTTTTATGTGTCTTCTCCAAGCCCCTTCAACTTGCTCATATAATCTCTCATTGTAGAACTCAATGACCACGATTTAATATCCATCAATGACTAAGATCAATTGACTTCAACAATAGAAGCCTCTAGAGAAAAATCAATCTACCTTAATTAATTAAATTTAATTAACCACTTTTCCTAAGTTAGACTTAGGGAATATTTAAATGATGGATAATTAATTTAATTAAGGTGTTTCCCAGACTTATATCGTAAAACTTTTTTTGGGTTTTAGGGATTTCATGTTCCTTATCCCCTTAGACACATTATGAGACTAGAACAGATGTTTTTTACGACCAAAATCATCAAAAAATAACAGAAAGATAGTGATGTCAAGTGGACTACGGAAGCTAAGGAATCATTTGAAGAGATAAAGAAATTTATCACAGAACCACTAATCCTAGCTAGTCAAGGCTTCACAAAAGAATTTCAAATATTTTCTTTTGTCTCAGAACACATAATAGTAGCAGTGTTATCACAAAATAATGAGGAAGGATATAAATAACCAATAGCATTTAAGATTCATGCATAGAAATACATCCTATTATAGAAGCAGGCTTACACAATGGTAAAAGCATTTAAATATTTCAAAGAATATGTTCTACACTCAAAGGTGAAAACTAATGTTCCCTCGGCATCATTAAAGGAGATTCTCAAACAACCAAAAACTGATGGAAGGTATGGGAAGTGGATTGCAAAGCTACAAGTGTTTGACCTAGAGATCAAGCCTACCAAGTTGTCCAAAGGCTAGGGTTTGGCCAATATACTCACCAAATCAGACCATGTACCACTTGGGATGTGCGCTAATGAATAAGTTTGCAACATCTGTAGAGAGGAGAATCTAGAGGAACCTCTTTCTTTGGACAAAGATAATCCATAAGAACCTCTTCATCCAAGGAGAGAGAATCCATAAGACCCTCTTGTTCTAGTGGTAAGGAATACACAAGAGCCCTTCCCACCAAAGGTAAGGAATCCACAAGAGCCCTTCCTAAAGGGCCTTTCAAGATTTCAAGAATCTAACCAGTACAAGGGTAGTATCTTCTTCTTGCAAAACCTAGAATTTTAAACTGAGTTAACAAGATCAAAATACATATCTCTCAAAATTAAGGAAATCAAGTTATGTATTGTAGGAGACAACTTATGCTGGAAAGACCCTACAAGAGTGTTTGTCACACGTTTTATTGAAAACAAAATATAATAACTCATTAAAAATCTTAACCATGGCATTTTTGGAGGACACCAAGCTTGGAAACATATTTCTTACAAGATTATAAGAGAAGGATACTATTGGCCATATTTATTTATAGATATCAGTGTTATTATCAAGGCATGTCCATAATTCTAACTATTCACTAGCAAATCAAAGTTGAAGTCTCTCACTTTGAAACCAATAAAAGTCCAAGCTTCATTTTGACAATGGGGGATGGATTTTATTGGTGAGGTTCTTCCAAACTCAAGTGGAAATCATAAGTAAATCCTCATGGCCACATATTAATTCACCAAGTTGGTGGAAGAAATTCCTACCCATAAGGCTGACGAGAACATCATAATAGCATTTTTGGAAGAGATAATTGTTGCAAGATTTGGTTTCACAAGAAATATCATGATAGACAATGACAAGGCTTTCAAGTCTTTCAAAACAATATAATTTCATCATGACTATGGCATTGAACTATTGCATTCAATAGAATATTACACACAAGATAACAGATTGGTCGAATATTCCAACAAGAATATGATAAAAATATTCAAGAGAATGTGGAAAAAGAACAAGAAATCTTGTGATGAAAATATCAAGTATGATCTATGGGTAGACAGGATCAACACAAAGAGATCCATAGGTACCTTACCTTATCGACTGGTATACATCACAAAAATGATATTCACAGTGAATTTGGTTACACCATTGATGAAGTTACTACAAGAAGATGGGACTGATAGCTTAATGCAAAAGAGCATATACCAGCTCATTAAAGCTTAGCAACAAAGGGGATAGATCCTACACAAAACAGAATCATGGAAAAAAATTAAGGTTGTATAAAGGGAAAAAGAAGGGAAATTATTAGAGGGATATATGATACTTAAATGGGACTCCATCCACGCAGACAAACTCCAGCATAAAAATTTTGACAATTTATGGATTGGTCTGTTGTGAGTACAGAAAGTCCTTGACAACAACATATACCAGTTATAATATCTAGAAGGAGATTTCCTAGGTAGCCCTATCAATGGCAGGTTCCTAAAAAGATTCATCACTTAAGTACTTATATATTCCAATAAAAAAAGGAAATATTTTGTTTTCAAGAATCTCATTGCAAATATTTTCCCTTCAATGCTATAATTTTCTAAATCTTCAATAAGAAGGTTACAAAAGGAGAAAAGAAGCATAATAAAAGAAAACTCCATATCCCAGCAAAGGCACTAGAAGTGCAAGTTCTAAACAAGCCACAAGGACTCATTTGTCTCCATGGAGTTGATTTTGGTGCTAAAATGCACCACCTCTACGAAGCTCTTACTCAAGGTTTCAAATCTATAAGAGGCATCTAGGAGACTTGAAGAACAAGCCAAGGAACCCCAAATGAGCCAAATGTCCAAGGTGAAATTCAAAAAATGGCCCAAGGGGGAGAGCATGTCAAGCCAAACCATACTTCCAAAGTGGGTGAGCATTGGCCAGAAGGTCGCCTGATAGGTATGGAAACAGACACCCGTCAGGGTGGGCACTAGATGGAAGACCGCCCAATGATGTTGATAGATGGGAATAGCCAATGAATAGGGGCGATTAGATTTATATGCATTGAGGATTATATGATGGGTGAGGGAGTGAATTAGACAATCTAGATTGATTTGCATCACCAAGTTATAGAGAGGTTAACGTAGCCATGGATTGCGAAAGGGGGCATGCATCACCCTCCCGAGCCTTTCACACCCTGACCCAAATTTCAAATGAATGTTGTGGGGGCATGTGACGAGTGCCAAGTAGGAATTCCATATTGGCCCTCCACATTATCCAGCCAGTCCTACATGCCACATCAACTATGCCACACCTAGGTCACCTCACTGCCACTATCTACCACGTGGCGACATGTGTCAGGGCCAATGGCATCCTAACATGTGTCAATGAAAAGGGTTTATAAAATGATGGCAAGCCCATTTTCATTGTTTTTTTTTTTCCATTTGGCCTTTGAGTCTTAGTCTTGTTTCACCCATGAATGTGAGAAGCTTAAATCCCATCCCTCCAAGCTCATATTTTCAAGTTAGAATGAACATTCTCTTCCTCATTGTGAATGCAACCTAATAATCACTCATGCAAGACAAAATTTTGTTGGACATGTTGTGTCACAAGTGTTTGCATTAATGTAAACCTAGTATGTCAACCAAAGGTGTGTGCCAAGGAGTTAGATATGGAATCAATTTTTGTTGGCGTTCAACCTAGGATGTCTACCTACAGAGTCAGCGGAAGATTCGAGTGTGTTGGCATTGATGTCAAAAAGGTAGGATGCTTTGATATGATTATTAGTTTAATAATTTTGGAGGCTTTGAAATGATGTTTAGAGGCTTGAAATGATCTTACATAGGATCTACAGATTTGGGAGATTCTTCCCGAGGAAAATAATCAGTTTTAGGAAGAGTTGGAGTTACTAGGTTGGCTGAGTTTTTGGGTTGAAATCATAGCAATGCATGTCTCTAGTGGACTACCAGCATAGTAACATGGGTTGTTAGTGTATTAAGGTGCATTATAATGCACTTCCTAATGGAACAACCTGAGTTACCCCTTATATAGTTATTTTTTTGGATTCTATGTGCATTCCAGTGAATTCCAGTGACATAAACTAGGGTATTTGCACCTGGTTTTTGGTGGATGGGTTCAACTTGAGTTAATCATCATTCTAGAAGGTGATAAATTCAATAGAATGGGGATTAGTTTTGTGTATTTATTGTCACCTTCATTAATGACAAAAATGCCATATAGTGCAATAGAAGAGGATGGATTTTGAGAGAATGTTAGCTACAATTTTACAGAGTTACAATGAAGATAAGAGCTCAAATTTGGAGCATATTTTAGAGGATGGTGGATTTGCAATAGATATACATGTCTAATATGTTTGTGTTGCAAATTGTATTTCTACCAATTGTTGTTTGATATGGAGAGGAGAGATATTGTTATAGATATTGCTGTAGATATTATAGATCAGAGGTCAGATATTGGATTTCTGATGTGTTTATGTTGCAGGGGATCTATTGGAAATTTTATGGTTGTAGCATTGATTTTTTTTTATGGATTCTAGGTATTTTTATTGATGAATGAGTCTGATTTTCAAATTATTACTTTGTTGTTGCAGGGTTTGATTTTGATGAGCATATTGATTATGTGATCTGATGTATTGATTGAGATTGTATTGCAGAGATTGGTCTGGAGATATTCTATTTAGTGTTTGATGTATGATTAGATTCTTATTGTGAGTCCAGTATGAAAACACACGAAATGAGGCTCGCAAGTGTTTGATTGGAGAGATCATGGATCAATTAGGAAATATTTTGAAGTGTGTTCCACACAAGAGCTTGAACGTTGGGGCCTTCAATGAGAAAGTGTTGGCTTGCCTATTTAAGTTATAGTGAAGTCCTTTAGGTAGTGGCCTGAGAACTTGGGAGTGGTGGCTTCCATCATCCTTTACAACATGCTCAAAATATAATCTTTGATCTAGACACTATCTCTGCATTCATGTATCTTACTCTCTCATACTCTCTTGCTTTATCTAACCCCTTCTTCTTTACACTCTAACATTTTATCATTTTACATAACACTAATCCTCATTCTCTTGAATTTATCACCTTCTAAAATGATCAGTAAATCAATTTGAACCTATCCACCAAAAACCATGTGCAAATACCTTAGTTTATGCCAATGGAATTCACTAGAATCCACATAGAATCTAGAAAACTAACTATAGAAGGGGTAACACAGGTTGTCCCTTTGCAAAGTGTGTTATAATGCATCCTAATATACTTATTACCTACTTTATAACATTTGTATTCCACAGGAGACATGCGTTTCTATGATTTCAGCCCAAAAACTTAGTCAACATGCTCCAAATCTTCATGAAACTAATCATCTTCCTCTATAAGCACCTCCCAAGCCTATAGATCCTTTGTAAGCTCATGTCAAGCCTCTAAAAATAATTTCAAAACATCCAAAACTATTAAATTGATCATCATGTCAGAGCCTCCAACCTTGTTGAAATCAATGCCAACACAATCGACTCCTCAGCCGACTCAACAAGTAGAAATCCTAGGTTGAATGCCAAAAACAATTAACCCCATAGCTGACTCCTTGGAAAACACCTTAGGCTGACACACTACGCTGAAATCAATGCCAACATCATGAGACAACATGTCCAATAGAATTTTGGCTTGTGTGAGGGCTTATCAGGTTTCATTCATGATGAGGAAGAGAATTGTTTGTTCTAAATTAAAAATTTGAGCTTGAAGGGGTGGGATTTAAGCTTGTCACATTCATGGGTGCACCAGGACTTTGATTTGAAGGTTAGGTGGAAAAAAAAATGGAAAAAATGGGCTTGACATCATTAACATTTTTTGGGATGCCATTTTGAAATTTTTAGGGATGATCCCATGCTTATGTCATGATGACGTTATCATGATATGGTTGACCCTAGCACGTGTTTCTAGGGTGGCACCACATGGTAGACGATGGTTGTGTGAAAGGTGTGACCTAGTGTAGAGGTGATGTAGGTGTGTCATGGTTGACATGGCATGTGGGACTATCTAGTTGATGTGGAGGGTTGACATGGCATTCTTATTTGGCACTCTTTGCATGCCCCCATAACTATCATTTGAAAGTTAGGTAGGGATGTGAAAGACCCGAGAGGGTGATGTGTCTCCCCATTCACAGTCACTAGTTTTGTTAACCTCCATGTAAATTAGTGATGTAGAGTGATATGGATTGTTTGATCTGCTCATGTGCCCATTGTTCGATCCTCAGCAGATACAATGATGCCCATCCATGTTCATTAATAGTGCTTATCTATTAACTTCATTGGGTGGTCTTATGTCTAGTGTTTGCCCTACCGGATGCCCGTTGAAATGCCCATTAGGTGGCCTTCTAGTAAATGCTCGCTTGCTCCGGCACTATGGTTTGGCTTGGTGGTCTCTCCCCCTTGGGCCATTTTCTAAATTTTACCTTGGGAATTTGGCTCATTTTGGTTTCCTGGCTTATTCTTCAGGTCTCCTTGAGGCCTCCTCTAGCTTCAAAACCTTGAGTAATAGCTTGTTAGGGGTGGTGCATTTTGGTTCCAACATCAAATCCATGGGGGACATTGGGTCCTTGTGACCTATTAAGAACTTGCAGTTATAGTGCATTTGTTGGGATATGGATTTTTCTTTGATTCTTATTCTTTTGACCTTTTGCAACCTTCTTATTGAAGATTTGGAAAATTACAACATTAAAAAGAAAATACTTAAAATGAGATTCTTCAAAACAAAATATTTCCTTCTTTTTTTTCGAATAAATAAGTACTTTAGTGAAGAATCTCTTTAGAAACTTGCCATTGATAGATCTCCCTAGAAAATCTCCTTCTAGATATTCTAACCGGTATGTGTTGTTGTCAAGAACTTTCTATACTCCAAACAGACCAATTCATAAATTGTGAAATTTCCCATAATTTCCTTTGTTAGCGTGGATGGAATCCCATTTAAGTAGCATAGCTCCCTCTAATAAATTCCCTTCTTTCTCCCTTTTATTGAAAACAACATTCAATTTGTTTTAGTATACTTTTGTCTTGTGTAGGATCCATTCCCTTTGTTGTTAAGCTTCAATGAGTTGGTATATCCACTTTTTCATTGAGATATCAATCCCATATTCTTGCAATAAATTCATTAGTGGTGCAACGAAATTCATTGTGAATATCATGTCTGTGTTGTATACCGGTTCATAAGATGAGATACCTATGGATCTCTCTCTGTTGATATTATCTTCCTATAAGGCATACCTGATATTTTCATCCAAAGCTTTCTTGTTCTTATTCAAAATTCTCTTGATGATTCTTATTAAATTATTGTTGGAATATTTGGCCAATCCATTACCTTGTGGGTAATAATTTGTTGAATGCACCAGTTCAATTCCATAGTCCTGACATAACTATATCATTTTGAAATCCTTGGCATTGTCTATCATGATATTTCTTGGGCAACCAAATATTGAAATAATGGTGTATTCCAAAAATGATATTATGGCATTATTGTCGACCTTCCGAGTAGGAATTGTTTCCACCCACTTGGTGATGTAATTTGTTGCCATGAGGATGTCCTTATGCTATCCACTTGAGTTTGAATGGATATCACCGATAAAATCTAGCCCCCATTGTTGGAATGAATCTTGGACTTTTATTGGTTTCAAAGTGAGAGACTTCAACTTTTATTTTCTAGTGAATAGTTGGTATTCTTGACATGCCCTGACTATAGGATTGGTATCTCTAAATAAGGATGGTGAATAATATCCTACTCTCATAATCTTGTAGGCAGTAACTTTCCAAGCTTGTTGTCATCCACAGATGCCATGGTCAAGATTTTTAATGAGCTCTTTTATTTTGTATTCAATAACACATTTGATCAAAAATCCAATAGGGTGTTCCCAGCATAAGTTGTCTCCTACAATATAGAACTTTATTTCCTTGATTTTGATAGATATGCATTTTGATCTTGGTAGTTCAGGTGAGTATTCTAGGTTTTGCAAGAAGAATATAATATCCTTGTACCAGCTAGATCCTTGAAACCTTGAGAGGCCCTTCAGGAAGGGTTCTCGTGGATTCCTTCCCTTTGGTGGGAAGGTTTCTTCTTTATTCCTTCCCAATGGAAAGAGAGGTTCTTGTGGATTCTCTCTCCCAAGATGAATAGGTTATTGTGTCTTCTCCTTTTCCAAATAAATAGGTTCTTGCGGATTCTCCTCTCTACAGATGTTGCAAATTTTATCATTAGTGCACACCCCAAGTACCACTTGGTCTGATTCGGTGAGTATCTTTTCCAAACCTTCACCTTTGACCAACTTAGTAAGCTTGATCTCTAGGTCAAATTTCTGCAAATTTGCAATCCCCTTCCCATGCCTTCCATATTTTTCTGGTTGTGTGAAAATCTCATTTACCAATGTTGAGGGAACATAAGTTGTCACCTTCGAGTGCATAGCATATTCTTTGAAAACATTAAATGTTGTTACCATTGTGTAAGCCTGCTTCTCTAATATGATGTATTTCAATTCAACATCTCACAGCGCATGACTAAAAAATACTATTGGTTTTTCATATTCTTCCTCGTTCTTATGTAATAGCAATATTTCTATTGTGTGTTTTGAGAAAAAATGACATATTTGAAATTATTTGGTGAAGTTTGGACTAGCTAGGACCGGTGCCTCTGTGATAGCTTTATTTATCTCTTCAAATGAGACCCTAGATTCCATAGTCCACTTTAGATAACTATCTTTCTTCAACATTCCTATGATATGCTTTAGATTTCCTACCGAATTTGGAGAATCTTCACAGAAAAATCATTTTCCTCGGGAATTATTGTACTTCCTTCTTGTTTCTAGGTAGTGTTATTTTAGATATGTCTACTACTCTCTATGGATCAATATTCACTCCTTCCTTCAACATAATATTTCCCAATAGTTTCCCTTCTTGGAGAGCAAAGAAAAATTTACTGAGATTCAGAGGCAATCCATATTTCCTACATTTCATAAATACCTGCCTGAGATGCTCCAAATGATCATCATCTATCTTTTAGAAAAAAATCTTGTCATCCAAGTAAATAATGATGAATTTGTACCTTTCACCAACAAATGTGATCTCAATTTCTCTTTGGAAGTTTTCTCCCACATTCATCAATCCAAAGGGAATTTTGTCATACATGAATGTTCCCCATGGTGTTGTTAATGTTGTCTTATCTTTGTATGTTTCATGCATGGCTATTTGATTATATCTTGAGAAACCATCCATATCTATCATATTTTATATCATCATTTTCAGCCGTGTACTCTCATATGGAGCCATGTAATATGTTGTTTCCTCATTTTGTTATTGGTAGATTGGTGTTAGAGTCAAGAGAGAGGGACATGGGTCATTTCTAGCATGTCGTTATATGAGTTTAGGTTGAGAGATGAGAGTTGGTGTAGCCATGCATGGGATGTTAGATGTCATTTGTTTTAGCCATGCATGGGCATTTGGTGTCATTGTACCCATGTACTATCATGTTTCTCTTATAAGTCATCGACTGAATCATGTGAGTGATGTTCATGCATTAGAGAGGATTCATGGTTCAATCATATGCTGGATGTTTGGAGGCATTGTGCAGCCATGATAAATCATTTATATTGTTATGTATTAGGCCTATAAAACCTTGTATCATCATTGTATATATTTTAGTCCATGTGGAGTAGCCTATTGTATGTGACAAGAAGGCATTGGAAGAAATAGATAGCATGCACAAAAATATGGAGAGATGTTTTGTAGCTCTATTACTTTTTCAGAGGAGCATGTTCAACCTAGCAATGGAGGGAAGAACATGGTGTTGGCTTAGAGGCATAGTGTTGACTAGTGTTGGAATGGATGCATATTGGTTTGTCGTCATGGTGTTGGCATGAGGAGCTGATTACTTTTCCTTTGCATATCAATGATATTATCATTGTTAATCCATACTTATCTACCCTTTTCCATTGATGTCAAAGGGGGAGAGTGACAGCCACAAGCAGAGAATGAGATCAGTTTTGGTCATGTGGTTGTAGGTTGACATAAACACCGAAGGGAAGAATGTTGGAAATGTAGCCTCATGGTGTTTACATTGATTTCAACCTAAGGTGTTTTCCAAGGAGTTAGTTGGGGAGTTGATTTTTGTTGGCATTCAACCTAGGGTGTTTACTTGCGGAGTTAGTTGAGGAGTCAATTGTGTTAGCATTAATGTTAATAAGGTTGGAAGCTTTGACATCATGATCATTTGAATAGTTTTGGAGGCTTTGAAATGATGTTTAGAGGCTTTATGTGAGCTTACAGAGGATCTATAGCCTTGGGATATGCTTACAGAGGCAAATGATGAGTTTCAACAGTTGGTTGGTTGTTTTTTGGTATAAAATTAGAGTAATGTGGGTCTCCAGTGGACTACTAGCATTCTAACACAGGTACTCAATGTATTAAGGTGTTTTATAACACACTTCCCAATGGGACAACTTGTGTTACCCCTTCTATAGTCAATTTTCTAGATTCTATGTGCATTCCAGTGAATTCCAGTGGCATAAACCAGGGTATTTGCACATTTTTTTTGGTGGATAGGTTCGACTAGAGTTAATCATCATTCTAGAAGGTGATAAATTAAAGATGATGAGGATTTTTGTTGTGTATTGATTGTATATGTCACTAATGATAAAAATGTTGGAGAATGCAATAGAAGAGGTTGGATTGTGAGAGAATGTTAGCTATAGTTTTGAAGAGTTAGAGTGAAAATCAGAGCTTAGATTTGGAGCATATTTTATAGGATGATGGAGTTGTAGTAGATCTACATTTTTGATATGCTTGTGTTGTAGATTTTGTTGTTTCTAGTTGGTGTTTGATATTGAGAGAATAGATGTTTCTATAATTGTTGTTGTAGACATTGTATATAAGAGATCAGATATTATATTTCTTATGTATTTATGTTGCAAGGGATCCATTAGAGAGTTTATAGTTATAGCATTGAAATTTTTATATGGCTACTAGTTTGTGTTATTGATGGATGTGTGTGATGTTCAAATTATTATTGTGTTTTCTGTAGGGTTTGGTTTTGATGAGCTTATTGATTGTGTGACCTAGTGTATTGATTGAGATTGTATTGCATATATTGGTTTAGAGAGATTTTATTTAGTGTTTTATGTATGAGAAACTTGTTATTGTGAGTCTAGTATGAAAATGGACGAAATCTAGTTCACAAGTGTCTGATTGTAGAGATCGTGGATCCAATGTGAAATATTCTAAAACATGGGTCAACATGAGATCTTAAGGCTTGGGGCCTTCAGTGAGAAAGTGGTGGTTTTCATATCTAGGGTGTGGCGGCATCCTTCAGGTAGTGCCCTGAGAACTTGTGAGTGTTGGCTTCCATCCAATTGTGGCTGGATAGTCCAATGGTTGTTGGGTGAGACTTACTGGGAGTGGTGACTTCTATCAGGTGGTGGCCTACAAAGTTGATGGAGTGGTGGATTCTTGTAGGTGATAGCCTATAAAATTCATATTGGTTGTGTCCTAGAGCGACTAGTGTCTCACATGATTGGAAATTTGTTTCTTGCACACTCCTGGTGGCTAGTGACTATGTAAAGAAAATTTTATAATAATAGAAGAAGAGTGAAGCAGAGAATTCAATGGTGGTTTTCTCCCTTTGGCTTTTCACCTTAGATATGGTGTCTCTTTGTATGGTTGTTCTTTTATGTGTCAATAATCATGGTTTACATGTTTATGTGTTTTTTATGGTTACATGTTAAATTGTATTTAGTTTTCACTTGTTTTATATGTTTAGATATGCTCATATACTATGTTACTAATGGATTAATGAATCAAGGTTTGTGACAAGAAAGAAAAAAAATTGGTAAAATTGACCATAGGGAACAATATTGATTCACCCCCACACCCCCCCCCCCCCCCCCCCCCCCCCCCCCCCCCCACTCTTTGTATGTTCAAGGTTTCCAAAAAATTCAGGAAAAATCAAGCTTAAGAAGAAACCCAGACCCCACCTACATGAAAAAGCACTTGTCTTCCCATGAAAACTTGATTCTTGTGTGAATAAATCCTTTGTCTTGTTAAATAGACCCCATACACATTATCAAGATCTAGATTTCATCCTAACTAGCCCCAAAACTTACCAATTCTAGCAAAAAAATCTATAAAACACCCTAATTCAATATTCACGTGTGCCAAGAAAGCTAAAGCCCACCAATTTCAAATTAAAATCCCTCCATAGAATTAGCAAATCTCCTTGAGCCATGTGGTAGTTTCATACGGGCTAGTTAATTCCACATGTATACTTGACATATTGTCACTTTTGTAGTACCTCTAGTTGATTTCCTATGTAAAGAAAAGAAAATAAGACCAAGGTCATGGGACATGTATTCCAAGTTGAATGTTGGGTAAAACATAGAGATGGGGATCACTTGTGATTAATAAATGGATGTGGAAATTGGTAAAGGAAATGGCAAAGGTAAGTGACATTAATTGCCATTTTATTTATGAAAATAAAGGAAAATGGGAGAAAAGGGAGATGAAAGGTCACAGAATTGCATGAGGAGGAAGTTGAAAGAAAATTAAGGAAAAATGAAGAAAATAGAGGCCTCAATGATAAAAATGCTTCTGAGGATCAGTTCACTGTTTTCTTTTCAGCTTTAGCTTGGAGCTCTCTTCTATTGTCTCATTCTCTCTTACTCTTGCACACTCAGAGTTTTCTTGAGCATACTTGGAGCACTCTAATTTACACTTGGATTGGAAAAAGAAGGAAAAGGAAAGCAAGAAAGCAAGAAAGCACAAGAGAACCGGTGAATCAGCGGCTACAACTAGATTTCTTTGCAAGTAATAGGTTGCATGTGTGTTTTCCTTGTTGATTTATAGATGCAGAGTGTACACATGTGATTATTTGGTTATGTGTCGTCATTGGCATGGAGGATTGTTTGGATTGACGATGGTTTTATCCTTGTGTTGTAGCGGCTAGAACCATCCTCCAAAATTTTGTTTATGCTTCATTTTGGAGCCTCCCTCCTAAATCTCAATAACTCATCTTGCATTGACTCAAGTACTTGTGCTTTGATTGAGCTTCATCCTTTAAAAAATGGATTTTGTTTTATTACTTAGTTTATTGTCTAACCCACAAGCTGATCTCCTGACTTGATTTTCACCCAAATCCAAGCTTGCCTTAGTGAACTGCACAATCCTTGAGGGAAATCAGCCTTGCTCTCAAGAATTGCGTAGTCCAAGCTGATCGTGAGCCTTCAGCTCCAAAATTGCATAGATCTAGTTGGCAGCTAACCTTCAGCTAGGAAACTGCGCAGAAGCTTTTTGCTTAGAAGTTGCTCATTCCATGAGCTAGTGGGTTGCCTAGTCCTTCCTAGAAATATGCAATCTCTCTGGGAAATACATGACATCTTTTCCCAAAAAAAGAAAAAAATCAAAAAAGGGAAAAACCATCCCTAGAAAATAGGGATCTATTTTTAGCAACCCAAAGGAAACACTTGAGTTATTTGCAAATTGTCGCCAAGTGCCACTTCTTCCTTTATTTTTGGCCTTTGCATCATAAACCCCTAATCAGCCAAATCTATTTAATTGATG
Organism: Pinus taeda; assembly: GCA_000404065.3. Taxonomy (NCBI): domain Eukaryota; kingdom Viridiplantae; phylum Streptophyta; class Pinopsida; order Pinales; family Pinaceae; genus Pinus; species Pinus taeda. The sequence goes on from APFE030321343.1 coordinate 75,945, forward strand.
CTTCCATATGTCATTTTCACATTCAATCTTGGATCCTTGGCATTCTCGATGAGATCAAGGAACCTTCTGTGCAATCATCATTGCTTCTCCGAGTAAGTCTTATTTTTCTAGTCTTTTTCTACTTTTTCTATCACTTTTGTTTGTTTAGCTTGTGAGAGTGTTGTTTCACTCATTTTTTTGAACGATTGCTAGCATTTTAGCTTGTAGAAATATTTTTTTAAGTTTTACATTACCTTTCCCCAGTGTCTCATGCATTGCCCAATTTTTTCACTTACAGTTGTCATTACAGTGACTCTCTCCACATGCTTTGTTTTCCTTTAGTTTGATAAATTCTTGCACTTTTTTCACTTCAATGCATCATCATTCACTTATATCTACACTTAGCATCACACCATCATTCATATATGTTCAATTTCACACTCCCCTTGAGTAGATATGGGCTTCCTTGGCCGGATCGCCTTTTCCCGACATGCACTGCACATTTATGGAGCTCAAGGCATTGACCTTGGCTTATAGAATTGCACAGAAGCTGCCTAGGCCTGGATCCAACTACACATTATGTAGTTCCAAGAGCAATCCCCAAGCCTTGGCTACTATCGCAATGTGCAGTCTCACATGTCCTATGCCCAGGCCCCAAACTAAACTTCACATTGTGCAGTTCCAGTCAGAAATACCTCCCCAGTGATTGTTGGGATTGCCCAATGCACAATTCTAGCATCCAGACAGTCACCTCTATGAACCACGATTGTGCAATCCCTCCCACCACTAGCCCAGTTCGTTGCTTGGCCTATCCTTGAAGTTTCTTTGGGCTTTAATCTAACATTTCCATGCCGTGAGTGTCCTCTCTCTCTCCAGGTATAACATTTTTTGAGTCGATGTCAGTGAACTTGCCAGTTTATGCAAACACTCAGTTGTTCATTGAGTAAGGCATGAAGTTGACATGGCAACAAATCAAGGATACTTTTGAACAGGACTTCAAGGAAGACTTAAAGGATTGGTAGGTTTATATCAGTATCCAACAATCAGGATTATACAAGGTTGCACGCAGGTACCCCTCCTTCCCATGTGCGGACATCATTTGCTGGATTACGTCACACACATATCCAGAGACTATGACATTGATCAGTACTAGTGGGATAGAGCTTGCCACCTTCTGGGTGCAGAACTACCAGTAGATGTATCATTTAACTCAACTGGTGAACTGCATGGACACGCTTTTATATGCCACCCATAGCTTTGTTAACATTAGAGATATTGTCAAGCACTAGGTGAAAGAGTCATCAAAGCTCATAATTACATGCAATCATGTTTACAAGAATAAGTCTCTCAACAAGGCCTACTAGTTCTTTATGATATTTTCATGTTGCTTATACGGTTAAGAGTGCACAGAGACCTTTCCTGAAGGTTGGGTGGTTGTTTTGGACTAGATGGTGAATGCTGGAAGGCCATTCAACTAGTTGAACTTGTTATCTCTTCAGTTGAAAGTCCATGTGACTAACACTCAAAATCCACCCAAGGATAAGCAAGGGAGATTCTACATGTCCTCATACTTACTTGATGTAATCTATGCCTAGCATTAGCTTCCTGGTATGAACTAGACATGGACACTAAAAGAGACTTCCGTCAACATTTATTGTAAGTTTCTTCAATTGCAACTACCGAGGAGTGTCATGGCTGACTGACCATTTCATTATCACGTGTATAAGTTTATCTTTGAGTAGGATCCACCTTGGACATCCCAAGAGGTGATGGAGGAAATACTTGACATTGCAGATTGGTATGCCTCACCTGGTGGCACCTTCATTAGGATGTTTGGTGGAGAGAAGCCTTCGCATGTTTTACCAAGGTATACCATGGAAAAGTTGGTCATGCAAGAGGTCTCATATCTCATCTCCACAAGGTTATCAGCAGGGCTACATAGGGGGGAGAAGGAATCATGCCCCACTCTTCCTTTTCAGATTGGATTGTACGAGATTAAAATCTTGAAGGATGTAGATGTTGAAGCTAAGGAAATAGTGAAGTTCGAGTTTGGCACCAAATCCTTTAATTCGTATGATCCCCATGGTATTTTTAAGAACCACTGTGTGAAGTTGTATTATCCATGCATCCTTGGGACATTTAATTGGCATGAGGAGGACCCTTGGAGGTACCACTACAATGACTCCAAGCTTCATGAGCTAGTTAGTATTGCCACAACTTAGAAAGCTACTCTATGGGGAGCAATAGTGTAGGAAGCAACAAAAACACTAGAAAACTAGCGCAGGACAGGGGCAAGAGGAAGATTTTTGAGAACCCAGAGGAAGAGAAAAGCTACAAAATGAGAGCAGATCCTATCTTGGAGAAATAAGCTTTGGAAGAGGATGCAAAAAAGGAGCAACATCTAAAGAGAGCATAGTGGAGGAAGAGAGAAAAGCAAAGGCTAGTGGAAGTAGAACAAAAGTTGCAGGAAATGGAGAAAAAGTTGAAGGAAGAGTAAGAGTTGAGAATGAGAGAGAGGGAAGAGAAGAAGAAATAGGAGGAAGAAGAAAGGCAAGGTGAGACGATAGATAAAACAATGCCCATACAAGTTGAGGAGTTAGAAAATTTGGCAGCTGAAGAAGAGGGTGAAAAGATATAGGATCGGGAGCTTGCTCCGCAGATTGAGTAACTGATTGAAATGCAATACATGGAGTTGGGTCAAGAGCCATAGGATCAAGAAACTGACCTCATGCCAAAAGAACCTAAGGTCACCTCTTAGTCTCCTCTACCTCCAGTGTCAGAACTAGTCCTGAGCAAGTAAGGAGAGGTCATTCTCCTTGGTGATGATCTAGTGATGGATGTGTACAATATATCATTTGAGGAATTGCAAAAGAACATTGTATAGGTGCGGAGAAATCACTTTATGGATGATCACGTGTCACCAACATTCATGAAGGAAAGGGTTATAGTTTCAGATGTCAAAAATCATCCAGTTTCCCTTGCCAATGACACCTTGGCTTATGCAGGAGCTATGAGCTCAAATTTTAAGTTCTTGTTAGCCAAGAATGAAAAAAATGCAAAGAACTTGCGAGTAGTTAGGCAAGAGGAAGAACAGTACAAAGAGCAGAGCCCATTTTCCGCAATGATAGAGATGGAGAAAGATGTACTTATTGAAGTATCAACACTTAAGGCTACCATGTGGAAGCTCTATGATGGATTCATGACCATGCATAAAGAAATTATTTGTGTGCATAGCTTACAACAACAGAGCAAAGAGTTTGTTCAAACTCTCAAGAACACATATCCTACCATTGCCTATGTGAAAGAGTGGAAAATGTGGTACAAAGGGACCCCACTTCACTTGTCAAAGATGATGAAGACACAGACATAGCTAGACAAAGCAAAGTTTAAGATTTTGATCCATAACTATGAGCAGCTAACCCTATTCATCAGCAGCATACCAGCTTCATATGCACGATTATATAGGATTTTGTATGTCATGGTGAGAATTCATATGATCCCATCAATCAATTCCCTCACCAAAGATAAGCACAAGAGCTAAGTCTGGCTATAGATCGATAGGTACATGGAGCATCTAAGGCGGGAGGCCACCAGGGATGACTTGGAGTTGAGCACACAAATCATGCAGAAGTACATTGGTGGTCCTTTCATGGTCAACACCATCTTGCACATGCTTTAGGATGAGTTGGAGACATGTTCCAAGGCCATATGCCCAAAAGCTATGAAGGTAAGGGTCTACTATCAAAAGGACCATCAAGCAGTTTGGGGACATCATCACATAGTACCAAGCTCTGCATCAATACGTGACTGAGAAGAATCAAGTGGAGGTTGTCGAGTTGGTCTTTACCCAAACTTTGGAGTCATAGTGTTCTGTCTTGTTAGGTTGTCTCTAGCCTATTTTGCCTCACATGGGTACATGTGGAAAATGTGATATTATTTGTCAATATGTTGTAAGTGAAATTCCAAGTCTCATTAGTGGAATGTGAATAGTCACTATGTAATGTAATGAGTTATTTTTAAAGGAGTTGAAGAGTCATGAGGGTAGTCAAAGAGTCACAAAGGGGAATTTCAAGGACACCCCACCCTTTGTTATAATAGAACCTCATAACTCATAGAACAAGTGTTTTGGATTCCAAGCTTTTGGCTAGGCTTAGGCTTAGAAAATTCTTGGGAGTATTGTGACAAGCCTTGGATTCTCCACGACGTAGAGCAAGTACACTTATTTGGTGGAGTAGGTGTTCTTGACTATAATGTTCCACTAATGGGGCTAGTGGTTGTCAATGGTGTATGGATCGATGGAACTTTTACTTATAATAATAATAACAGAGCCAACATGCTTTCATGCATATGTTGTTATTGTAGTTGGATTATTCTAGTTTCTTTAACAATGTAAGTTATTTAACTTACGCATCTTCTTATGAACTAATTTGTATGCAATTGTATGAATCTTGTTGAATGTGTGTTGTTGGATTAACATGTCACTTTAATTTGTGGACTATTCCGCATTTTAGCTTGTGATGTCATTCCACTCATGTGTTCCTTCCAGGATGCATACTATTACAAGCTTCTAAGGGGCACACTTCCTTTTCCCTCTGTGTGTTAGAACCAACATGCATCGCACTTGACTCGTCATAAGGTCACACACTTTGTTCCACCCAAAGTCATCATACTTATCTATGCGCACTACCGCGGTAAGGCACTACATTACCACCCATTACTGGAACTCCTACTCCAAACTGTGTGAGGTCTAATTGGGATTTCTTATCAAGGAGATCCCCTTGAGTGTTGGCGGGTTTAGCACCATCAACACCTTGCCTTTCCTTTTCCTAGATAGCCATGGTGTTGTGGGTTTTTTCCACTTGATTGTTTTCTAGTTGGTGCTCATAATTCCTTATGGTTGTGGGTTGAAACAAAGGCTCTGGAATCCATTTAATAGCTTGGGTTGAGTTACTACTCCTAGAGCCTAGGTTGGGACAAATGCTCTGGAGCCTTTGGTGGGTTGAGTTACTAATCTCTAGATCTAGGTTGGACAAATGCTATATAGCCCTGGAAGGATGTGGGTTGAGTTACTAGTTCCTAGAGATCAATCTGGTTTGTGTTAATGATGTTCAACCATGAGGTGGAATAACTGGTCGGGGGTTGAGGTGGTTTTGCCTCTAGAAGCCCTAGTTTGTTTTCTCTTTGTTTATTCCATGAGGATCCCAAAATCATGCTTGGAATATGGCATGGGAGTGATTGGCTGAAAGATAGATTTGGTTCAGCCCAATCTATGGTGGGGTGGTACGTGGAAGTCCCTGACTTGGTTGGTATTTTTATATGTTAATAAGAGTTATTCTTATATTTAGATTCATATATATATGTAGCACTTGTGTTAGTGATGTTATGGTTGAGTTTCCATGGTTTCTATGTTGGTTATTTTTTGGGTATATGTTGTTTATATGATGTGTATCTTCTATGTCTCTTGTCGTCAATTATTTAGTTATTGATTAGTTGATGAATGTATGGACTCATAAGTTTTGTTGTAGATATGTGGAGGTGGCATAGAGCCTTCTTAATGATTTTCTTGTGATCTTATTGAATTAATGCACATATATGTATTTATAACCTAGAGGTACTATGTACAGGAAGTGTTTGTATAAATGATTAATTGGGACTTCTAACTTCCTAGGGTTGTAACGTTGGCATACGATCTCTGATTGACTATCATAATACCTTGTTTTGAATATTTTCATGAGGAGGTCGAGCCAAAATATGTGGAACATATTTTTGTTCTTTTATGGTCTCTTTTTTTTCCTTGGAAATGTTGTTTGGGCCCTAAAAATGACCTTAGAAGTTTAGAACCCGAGAAACTGCCAAAAATAGAAAGTTGTGTTAAATTTAAGGAAACAGAACTAAAAAGAAATAGCGTTGGGACAAAATTAGGCTGATAAAAATTTGATCATGTGTCACTTGTTGTTTGCAATCATTTATGGACATGTCACCCCCATTTTCCATAAGTGCATCTTGGAAAATTAACTCGCACAATAACTCTTACCTCCTGTTTACCTGATTAGCTTGTGCTTTTGAGTAAATGTGGGAGGGGTAGTTATAGGGTGGTATCTAATCTTCTAGGTTCAAACACTTGGACTAGATGGGTGAAATGTGTTTGTCATGCATGCATGTTCATTTTCTATGTGTTTCTTGTGCATGCATTGTGACGGTAATTGTTGTGGTAATGTGTCATCATGTAGATGTTTATGAAGTTGGTATGTTGAGATGATTGATATGTTGATTTGAGTATATATCATATCTATTGTGCTAATCCATATTGATTGTGTAGATGAGATAGGATCCCCTGAACTTTGTCGAGGTTTGTTGATTATGTTTAAATTTGGTTTATCTGACATGGCATGTTAGCAGGAAGTAGAAGATTCGAGATGAAAAGCAAGATGGTGGATTATAGTTCATGTGACTCTCCTTATAGATAAAATGAGCAACACAGAGATGAGTACTCTCCTAACATAGCAGATACCTTGAGAACTTGTAAGGTAGAAATCAGAATTTGTAACGTGGATAAGGATAGAATCATTCATTTAAAGGAAACACTTGCTAGAGCTCAAGAAAAGAAAGTGGATGTAAATGCAGTGATACTTCAGATTTTATCATATTTGTGGAGACACGGATGATACGGTCATAGGTGGCAAGTGGATGGATACACCTGGAAGGAGAGGTAGTGGTTATGGATTCTATTCTACCTCTAGTTCATACATGTATCTTGGATATCATCGCTATCATTCTTATAGGAGTAGCGAGAAGCAGTACTTGTAGGCTGAAATCAAGAAAGCCAAACCTCTAACCTTTGATGGAGAGTTTAAGAAACCATAGGATGCAAAAGCATGGTTGCTTGGGATGAAGAATATCTTCGAGATGCATGATAATAAAGAGAATATCAAAGCTAGGATAGACATTTTTAGTCTCAAAGGGAAAGCAGAAATTTGGTGGGAAGATGTGAAGCATGTCAGAGGCATTAAAAAAGAGGAGTTGAGTTAGCATGAGTTTAAAAGACTCTTCTGAAAGAAGTACTTGTCAAATATATACTATGATGATAAGGCTAAGGAGTTTTACGAGTTGAAGATGGGATTTATGATAGATGAAGAGTATACAACTAATTTTTTGGAGATGTTGAGGTATGTACCATATCTTAAGGATGAGAAGACAAAGGTTCACAGATTCATTAGTGGATTTCCATTAGCATTTAAGGATTGGATTGAGTATGATGAGCCTCAGACATTGGAGGAAGTAATTGGGAAGTTGAAACTTTGTTATGAGAAGTCTACGCATAATTCGGAACCTAAGAAAGGTCGGAAAGGTAATGAAAATTCTAAGGGAAAGTGGGATAAGAAGTTAGAAATACCTTGGGATGCAGGTAATAAGGAGAATAAGACATCATACAAGAAATTCAATGTAGTTGACAGAGGATAGGGATATCACTCTTTGGAGAAAAACAAGGGTTATGGTACGAAGCCTTTGCAGTGTTGGACTTGTGGCAAGGATCATCACAGGAGAGATTGTCCATAGCATTAGGGTGGCATACCTCAAATTTAGAGTGATCAAGAGTTGTAGATAGTTGCGGATGTTGGACAGAGTATTCCTCAGATTTATGCAGCATTAGATAATAGGTAGGATAATCATCAGGAATTTATTATCATGATGGAAGGTAAGCTTTGAGATCAAGTTGTTTCTATTTTGATTGATCTTGGATCTAACTATAGTTATAGCATTCCTAACATAGTGGATAAATGTTGCTTGAAAAAAGAAGTGCATGCAAAGTCTCGGTTGGTGCTGTTGGCTATAGGTACTAAGAAAATACTTCATCATTGAGTAAGATCTTTTGCATTTGAGTTGAATGGCATGTCTACATCAGTATATCTAAATATACTTCCATTGGGATCATGTATTATGTTGTTGGGTATGGATTGGCTGTACATTCACAGGACTAAAGTGGGTTTCTATGATAAATTAATTGAGTGCCTGGATGATGATGGAGAGAGGATAATATTACAGGGTAAGAAGAAGCCTACAACAATGAGAATGGTTATAGTTATGCAAGAAAAGTGCAGTAATAAGAAAGGGTGTGTGTTGTTTGTAGTCCATATTTCCAGTGATAAATGTAAGGATGTTGAGGATGCAGAAGTACTGAAGATATATCCAGTTTTGTAGAAGTTTTAGGATGTATTCCTAGTAGATATTTCAGAGCTATCACCTCATGGGGAAGTGGACTTTTATATGGATTTGATGCCAGGAGTAGCACCAACATCTAAGGCACAATATAAGATGAGCACTTCAGAGTTGGTGGAATTGCAGTTGAAGCTTAAGGAAATATTGAAAAGCAATACATTAGGCCAAGTGTGAAGTCTTGGGGTGCACTGGTGTTGTTTCTAAAGAAGAAGGATGGTACTCTGAGGTTGTGCATTGACTACAGGTAGTTGAACAAGGTCACAATCAAGAACAAGTACCCATTTCCACGAATTGATGACTTCTTTGATTAGTTGAAGGGAGCAACATTATTCTCAAAGATTGATTTGAGATCAAGATATCATCAGGTCTGCATGAAATAAGAGGACATTTATAAGAAGTTTTTATGGACTAGGTATGGGCATTATGATTTTGTTGTGGTTCCTTTTGGTTTGACTAATTCTCTAGCTACTTTCATGTGTTTGCTAAATAGTGTGTTGTGTGCTTATCTAGACAAGTTTGTTATAGTATTCATTGATAATACATTGATATATTCTGAGAATGAGGAAGATCATGCAGAAGATTTAGTAGTAGTGTTAATATTTCTAAGAGAGAATCAGTTGTACGCCAAGATTATTAAGTGAAATTTCTTTTATAAAGGAGTTCAATACTTGGGACATGTTGTTGAAAATGCAACAATAAAATCCTAATTTAATTTTGTCCTTGAATTAAATTGTAATTCTTTTGTAGCGGCTACAAGAACCCTCCAAAAAATTTTCTTAGCTTCATTTTGGAGCCTCCCCACCAACCATCCTCAATAGTATGTCCTGCATCATCAAGCACATCAACTTCAGTCATTTCATAGAGTCTTGTTAGCCTATGCATGCAATTTTGTTCCACCTCCTTCACAGGCTGATTTCTGGACTTAGTGTCAGTTTCTATTTGAGCAGCTCCCTCTGGGAATTGTGAAATTTTGGAGGGGGACCAAAATTACCTCCATAAATTATGCAAACCAAGTTGGACAACCAACTGGGCTCCAAAATTGCGCAATTCTTCCTAATAGTCTTCCTCTTAAAAATTACGCAATTCATCCTAGGATAGCTGCTCAACCTAGAAATTACACAATTATGGGCAATAGTCACTTGCTTCTCCCATAAATTATGCAATCCCTTTGGGACAGCTAGCCCAGTAGCTAGCAAAAACTGCACAAATAAGTTAGGCAGCCTACTGAGCTCAGAAATTGTGCAATGCAGTCAGACAGGCTTCCATGAGAAAATTGCGCAATCGGACCGAGGACATTTGCTCAGCCCAGAAATTGCACAATCCTGGGAGACATTCACCTGTTCCTCCTAGAAATTGTGCAATCCCTCTCGGACAACTAGCTTCGCTCAGCCTATGAACAGCACAGATTTTCATCCTAGATTCAGAGACCAGTGCATGTGCCTTCAGGTTGATCAGTTCCCTTTGGGACTGAGCAAAACTGATTTGTATGAATGGATTGCTTTTCCCAAGGCAACATGCAAAGGCATCCCTAGATTTAGGGATCTATTTTTAGCAGCTGGAGGTTACATGTAAGGTTCATTTCAGAAACCTCTTGCCAAGTGTCACTTTTCCTAGATTTGTAGCATGCGCATCATAACCTTGATTTTATCAAAAATTATGAATTGAATGCTATAGAGCTTATTCCTCACATCAATATTGCAGCTCTGGCATCCCACATAGCATCTATGAGTCGTCAGCACATTCAGCTGAGTTGTTTCGGGGTAAGCCCACTTTGCATGTCTTGTGTTGCGCTTCTGTCACTTTTTTTGTTTTGTCTTGTGTAAGTGTTGTCTTTTTTATTTCAATGAGCACTTGCTATCGTTTTAATGTATGTTAGGTTGTAGAAGCATAGTTTCAATTTTCGTTCGCACCTCACTGTTGTTGCATGCATGTACCTATTTTTGAACCGATGGTCACCGTCGTGGCAACCCGCTTCTCACACATGCATGCTTCCCATTTCTGAATCTTGCACTTCTTTTTTGCGTGCATAATCATTCACTCTTGTTTGCACTCATCTCATCATGCATTCAAACTACTCATGTTTTCAGTCACCCGTCGGCCGGTCTGGGCTACCTTGGACTGGACTAGGCCTTGCCCAGCTAGAACTGGTCAAGGGCAATCAATTATTTAAGACGCATAAAAGACTGATGTTCTTTCATTTTTAAAGAGTCGAGAAAGAAACAAAGATGACTCTATTACTTTCGATTGGAAACGAGCTCGAAAGGACTAGTGCTCAGATGATATTTTAAGTTTAATGAGTCAAAAATATCAAATGACTACTCTGGATGATCTAGGTAAACAGGATTACTAAGAAACCATGAATTGCAGAATACCTCCTAACGAACCAAGAAGTATGAGTAGGCAATCTCCCTAAATGTTGTGTTCAGTGTATCGCGTTCACAAGGCAACCGACTCAACTTCCTAAGGATAAAAGGATTTCAGCCTAATGGGGTCTCCCATTATATACGTGATGGTACGAGGAGCACAAATTAGTGCTAGTGCTATCTAATGCTGAAGCTAACAATAACTGCTAGGTTTACAGATGTTGGAACACATCTCTAGCCTAGACCTTCTGGATATGATCGTTAATGTAAAATGTGCCTTACGTAAATTGAATTCATTTTAGAGTTTATCTTGAGTTAATTTTTAGTTTTCAGGTCTTAGTGATGCTACTTAAAAAAGCTAAAATGCAACTAAATGGGACAAGACCCTTTCAATTAAATGAAATGCTTACACTAGATAGAGTAGAAACTACTCAATCAAATGCAAACAATCAAGAAACTGAAAACGAAATGATTTTCGACTACTTCACTCTTTGAAAAAAATAAACTAATGAAAAATGCATTCCAATTCCTAAATTTCCTGACAAGAACTTATCTTCCTTTTCAAATGTTGATGCAACTCTAGCTTCTAGGAGATGTAAATTATAATGAAGCAACAAGCTATAATTTCATATTTCTCATAAGACAACGAAACAAAATTTCGCATACTATCTTTCAATGAGAAAAATTCCAAGAATATGAGCTCTTTAAGCAGATGAAAATGTGAAAAGAGAAGTTCATTCAGATCGATTAATCACTGACTTTGCCAAACACAAGACCGGCGATGTAATCTATGTCGGAAAATTTAAGGCATTCAAACTAGTAAACAAAACTTTTCAAACTTGTGCAAAATGAGGTTAAAGTCATACAAGGGACCAAAAACAAATGCAAAGAGAAAACACACCCACAACCAGACTCAATGAGTCCACAAGCTATTGAATGGACGACTAGCTAGATGTCATAGTGTCACTAGCCACTCAATGACTCGATCAATCAAACAACAATATGACAAACCTACAAGAAAGCAAAAACAAATGAAGAGTAGCTTTCTAATCAGGGAAAAAAACAATCGAAAGGCTCAAAGGGTCAAAACACAAGAGCAAAACACACTAACCAAGTTTGGGGTCTAGCCCTAATCTTTACTTACAGGAATTGGTGCAACTACCTAACTAACGACAAGCGCCAAAGGTAGGTCAGCGTGACTATTCCTCTGCAATTTGTGTTGATCAGTGCGACTATCAGTCGATTAAATGCACTGCCCGAGGAAACTAAGAAAAAATATAAAAAAAATTCAAAACAAGGACTAGATCTGCTACTATGATTTTTTTACTTAATCTAGTAAGCAAGAGAAAAGAAACAAAACAAAAGGGAAAACATGAAACTAGCAAAGTTGTCACAAAATCATGAAATCCAAAACAAGCAAAAGATTGGATCTCCCCAGTGGAGTCGCCAATTTGTGGTGAACTAAAATTATAAGTGCGTACATGAACGGATTTCTCTAGTCTAATAATGGGTCTATCCACAACAGTTACATTCTATGGAAGATTTCCTTAGGTTAGGATCAATCAAGAGGGCCTACCTCTTGGTCACTTGTCCTGATTGACAATGTCCTCGCTTACTCGCTCCAGAAATCTCTCACTTCCTTCTTCAAACTTCTGAAACAAGTAAACAACAACAGCATACAAACATAATAATAGACAAATTGCAAGCCAACCTACTTAAAGAGTCAAGAAGCATCAAGACATGAATATGTAAAATTACAAAACATGTAGGAAATCAATTGATAGTTGCATATATTAATATCAAAGAGATATTACAACCATTCATCTTGACATCGCAGTCTTCCTCTGACAAGACCATGTTCCCACACACTTCTGCTAGCACTTCATGATGGATTCAAACAACAATAGTTTAAATACTCTTCCCTTTAGGCTTCACTCCAAACCAAACGCACTTCTCCCTCACACAACTAGATGGCTACAACTAGTAATAGCTTGCTTGTCTAATAGCATACTCACACTCAGCCAACACTCTAACTATATCACTGCAACTAGTTTGTGCTTGGGAAGAAGGGAGGTTTATATAGGAAATATGGATGGGAGATGGATCCTCTTCTCATGGGAGAATAGTGCTAGTCGCACCAATCTGCGGGGGGAATAGTGTTAATCTTTGCACATCGGTGCGGGGGATACAAAGGCCATTAGAGTCGGTCTTGTAAATTGGGCAAAACAGAAGTTTCAGGGCAAATGGTGCAAAAGGGAAATGATATGCTCATGAAGAGGGACATAATGTGAGTTTCTCCCTTAACCAAATGTTATGAAACTAGCTCACAAAAAGATAGAAAAGATAGATGAACACCTTAGAAATAAGCCTCTTCGATGGGTCAACCTCCTTTACATTACACAAATGAACAATTCTTGGATGATTCAAATGAAAAAACATCCTTTCTATATATAGGAGTCTAAGGGGTCACAATATAACCAAGCCAACCTAACAATAATAATATAAAGGCACAAAAATAACAATAGAGGGATTCTATGGGGCACAATAATAAAAATATGGAGATAATAGGGGCACAACAATAACAATAAGGGATACAATGACAATAGTAATGGGGGAATCACTAGTATTGTAGGGACCTAACATGCCCCTCTCCTTCAAAAAAAAATTGTCCTCAATGCTTGAGTAGTTCTAGATGCTTATATATAAAATTCTCATCCTCCCATGTGAAATCTTCAATGGGTAAGTTTTTCCAGTTGATGACATACTCTAAAATTGATCGATTTCATAACTGTCGAGTTCTTGTTTCTTTGACTACTTCAGGTTCCAATATGATTTTTCCTTCCTCATCAATTTTTGGCAATATTGTTTGAACTAGAAGATTGTCACCTATAACCTTCTTTAAGCATGAAACATGGAAAACTAGGTGCACTCGGGAAGCTGCAGGAAGCTCCAATTTGTATGCCATAGTACCTATCTTTTGCAACACCTTGTACGGACCATAATAATTTGGTGATAATTTATTATCCTTCTTAGCTTTCTTTAGGGACAACTTTTCATATGGTTGTAGTTGTGGGAATACCCAATCACCTACATCAAAACTTCTTTTGTTGTGATGTTGATCTACTTGTTGTTTCATTCTATTCTTTGCCAAGGTGAGGTTATCCTTTAAGAGTTGGAGAACTTCTTGTTGATGCTCGATGTGATATTCCACTGCTTGAACCTTAGAATTTTCTCTTAAATATGATGTGATGGATGTGGATGATATCCATAAAGTGCCATAAATGGGGTCATTTTTGTTGTTGTATGGAAGGAAGTGTTATACCACCATTCAGCCAGAGGCAACCATTTGACCCATTGTGTCTGTTTACCAGATACAAAGCAACGAAGATATCCTTCCAAACATTTGTTTACTATCTCAGTTTTCCCATCAGATTGAGGATGATAAGATGAGCTATGAGCTAACTGAGTACCAAGACAAGAAAAATAATTTTGTCCAAAAATTTCCAGTGAAATTGGGATTTTTGTCACTTACAATAATCTTTAGGTTTCCATGTAGCTTTTGAATTGTTTCCATAAATGCAGTAGAAATTGTACTCACTTTAAATGGATTAGATAATGCACAAAAGTGTGCATACTTGGTAAGTCTGTCAACTACCACCATGATAACACTCTTTCCTTCGAACTTGGGTAAACCTGTGATAAAATCCATTGAAACCTCCTCCCAATGTTGGCTTCGAATGGATAAAGGTTGTAACAGTCTCGGGTTCTTAATTGTTTCAACTTTATTTTGTTGGCAAACCAAAGATTTCACCACAAACTCTTGAATATTCAATTTAAGGCCATCCAAAAAAAAATCCTTCTTAACCTTGTGGTAAGATTTTAGAAATCCTGAGTGCCCTCCTAAGGGAGAGGTGTGCAATTCCCTAAGAATCTTTTGTTTGAGTTGGGAATTATTACATAGATATCACTGATCCTTGTACCATAACGAATCATTTTTCCAACTAAATGTATCATATGTACTGGAATCTTGTTGTATCTTTTGAATGAGTGCCCACACTTCCTCATCATTCTTCCATTCATCCCTTGCTTTGTTTATCCAATCTGGTTGGATAATAGAAATGGCACAAAGAAATGCTTCCACATTCTCATCCTTTCTTGAGAGTGCATCTACCACAACATTTTTCTTCCCTTTTTTGTAGATGATTTCAAAGTCATAACCCAACATCTTTGTGACCCATTTTTTCTACTCTTCTAAAGATAATCTTTGTTCTAAAATGTATTTAAGACTATCATGAATTGTTTTTACAGTGAAGTGTCTTCCCATTAGGTAGGGTCTCCAATTTTAAAGTGCATGTAGTACTACCAACATTTCCTTCTCATAAATAGCTTTGTGTAAATACTTTCATTTGATTGGATGACTTTAGAAAGCAATGGGTCTTTCTTCTTGCATTAAAACAACACCAATTCCATTTCCCGAGGCATCACATTCCACAATAAAGGTTTTTGTGAAGTCCAATGTAACTAAGACTGGTGCTTGGCACATTGCCTCTTTAAGATGTTCAAAGGCCTTCGTTTCTTTTGGAGTCCATGAAAATGCATCTTTATTCAATAATGTTGTTAGAGGTGCTGCTAACCTCCCATAATTCTTAACAAACTTGTGATAATACCATGTCAACCCAAGAAATCCTCGTAGATGCTTTATGGATGTGGGGATTTTCATGGTTTTAATTTTGCTAGGGTCTACCTTAACACCTTCATGAGATACAATATGATCCAAATATTCCACCTCTTGTACAACCAACATCATTGCTGAATATAGTGTGATCATCGAACTGTTATTAGAAGCTATCTCTTTGGGCATCAGAGAATTGGTTGTCAACCTAGATTCACAACTTGTCATCCTTCGACTCAACGAGCAATATTCTGTTAGGAACCCTCAAATATTACGAATGTATCTTCGTATCCGTCTGTTGGATAGACATTTTGATTACATCACATATCATCAAATTCCTAGACGCATGAATACATTAACAGATGCATTAGCTAATTACGTGTTGGATATAAATTTACGAAACATGTAAAATATAAGGCAAGCCATTTGTACCATAATAGACAGGAAAATATAACATATATACATATTTGAAAATGTTTGATACATCAAAACCCCAAAAAATAATATGTATATCTCCAATAACATCGGCGGCTCACAGGCCTTGTACATCGGTGGCATGCAGGCCTCAAAAAGTATGTAAGTACTGGACCTAGAAACTACTCGGCATAGTGGTCATGATAGCATGAAATAGCTCAAACTATGTGACTCAGTAATCGGCAAATCCGATCTGAGACTCCCACTGTGTGCCTCTAGTACTGCCAAGACATGTCTCCTATCCAAGCATACTCAAGGATACCATGAGTCAACCCCTCAAGTTTCCTCGCAATCGCCTCCTCGTTATTGCTCCCTTCCTGATAAGGGGCGACAACATCAATAGGAAGAGGATAGTGCTTGGCTATCAGGGACATCCTGGCTCGCTGCTCTGGTCCAACATCTGCATACACAAGGGAAATGTTATAAGCATGCATATACTAAAAACAATTAAAAAACATCAAAAAGAAAATTTGGTTTGGTTTTTTACCTTCGTCATCGATATCCTCCCCATATGGCAAGGGAATATTTGGGTCTCCATGGAAATCAGTGCCACTGCAAGTCCATTCCTCCACGACGATTTTATGTTGTTGCAACCACAAGAAGAATGTTGGTCAATAGGACATCTACTGACCGCTAGTGATCCTGGGCATCAAACGAATCTAGCGGGCCATCTTCAGATCACGTGGCGCAGGAGGATCAACCTCATTCAACTGATATTGGAATAATGGCACTCATTCCAGGAAGAAGGTAAAAAGTACTGATCCAAAGGCGAATTGCTTCAGATTTCCTGCCTTTGCCTTGGACAACTGGCGCTTGGTATTCATCTTCATGGCCTCTGCCCAGTTGAAGATCGTGGGAGTTGTGCAGTCTATAGCATAAAGGAACTTTGACTTATTAGTCTCATGTTCCACATGTGACCCCACCACTCTCTTGATGGTTAAGAGAAGCACCCTCAGTGTCAAATCTTGTACACTGGAAATCTCAATCTTCCTGCTTTTATATTTCAGGACCTTAGGACAATATGCAGCAAGAACGGAAGATATGCTTGCCCCTACTGGACGTGATCCATACAAATTCATTGGCTCACTTTTGCGAAACAACCTGGTAATGAAGTAAATGTCTAAAGTTGTCAACTCCACCTCCTAGTCCCCAATGACAAAAATCTCATGATTGATGTCCCAAAGGCTTATCAAATACCGAAGAAAATCGGGTTGGGACCACATCCATGGTGTAAGGAAAATTTTGAGGATCCCGTAAGCCCTCAAAGCCTATAAGCAATTTGGATCATTCATTCCCTGGGTGTCCACATCTTCATGTTCTCTTTCCTTCCAATCCAGCATTTGTTGTGTTTTCTTTCCTGCAAAAGCCAATTATTTGAGTCAATCATCAATTTTGGTATATAAAAATCAAATTTTAATGGTCAGTTATTGAGAAAAAAAAAAAATTTACCTATCCATGGTGCCAGTGCACCTGTTTCAGAAACAGTCACACTGGTCGGTGTGGATGGCCATGCAAATGACCCTCGGCCAGCGCGATCCCTTACCCGGAAATCACATCGATTGAGGACGAAAAAAAATTCACAAAAACCTTCCTAAAAAACCAAAAAATGGTTAAAATCATCAATGAATAGCATAAAAATGGAGCTCAAGGCTTCGACTCTTACCTAGAACTGACGACTTATCGATTGGCCTCTCAGATCTCCCGCTATTCACTTCGGAAAAATTAGGGAAAAAGATGGTAAAAGTCTTCATTGAAAAGGTAAGAAGGTAGATGGTAAAAATATATTTACTTTTCCCCCATTTATTCATTTTTTCATGAAAGTATCAGGTTTTGTAAATATATTTGAGCTATTTTGCCTCAAGGACTTGATAATATACCTTTCCTTGCTTGTGCAGCGACAGGTGATGGACATTTGACGATGGGGATGAGTCATATTTCAACTCTTTTCTCGACTCATTTAACTCATATGAAAAGGTCGCCGAGTATTTTTCCCTTTTTGACTCATTAAAGAGAATAAAAATGGGGGATCCACTTTGAGCTCTTTTCCAACCCTTTAAAAACGAAAAATATGGTCGAGCCCTTGTCATTTCGAACTCATTAACGGATGTGAAATGTCATGCACCCAGTGTAAGTTTACCCCTTTTTCTGGATGGGAGGCACTATTTACAAAAAAGGAACTCCTTGACTGAAATGGTCAAGCGGTTCTAATCAAGTATTATTTTCTACCTTTTCAGGCTCGAGAGACACAAATGTACGAAAAGGGATCATGTGGAGTTTTCTTTTATGTGTCTTTTTCAAACTCTCTAAACATGAAAAAGATACCGAGTTACACCTTTGTTGGACTCGTTAAACTATTAAAAGACATCGGATTCATCACCATGACGAACATGAATTTCTCTTTCCTAGGGCTCGTTAAACTTACTAGGTTGGATTCATCTGAAGGATGAACTTTCAGTGCAAGCATATGTTATCCCCTTCAAGCTTGCAACAAAAAATAATTGGGGTACTCGCTAGAAATGGTGGGGGGGGGATTTTGGAAATCTATCAAGTCGTGTCAGTAGCTCACTCTTGAGCATGACACTCTTTGCTTCATTTTGGGTTGGGACATCCTCCTTTACATCGTTGACCTTCCTGGGTTTGTGCCATTCATTTTTGCTTTCCATCTAATCTCTGCTATGTCGCCATGACGACCGATCTCATGGATCCAAAAGTTGCCAAAATTCCAATTGTGTCGCTGATATGTTCAAGAGTTGTCCTTCTACAGTTACACTTACCTCTGATTCTCTGTATCATCCAAAATAATTTGTGCATCCTCCCGTCTCACATCGATGATGTGGGATTCATTATGGCCCTCCTTCAACACAGTCACTTTCTATTGACACCATTTCATTATCTGAGAAGTTTATCAAGAGACTCCCTTCCAGTACCTTAGAGCTTGCATGCCTTTAACGGCAATTTCTTCACACTCGACGACAAGTTCACATCATTGAATTTCGATCAAGTGATTTCGTGGATGTTCGACTTCATTCCTATATTCACATTCTGTGAATTGTGTTGATAGTACCTTAAGGGCCATTGTCATTATTGGTGGTTTCTCTCATGCTTGTTAATAGTTCACATCATTGACTAGTAATCAAGTGACTTTCTAGCATGTTCGACATAAACACATCTATTCGCATGCTAGGATCTATACTTTGACCGGGTCATGTTGGAGTGCAAGACCCTGGACTCAGATTACAAAAAATTCTAGTTTACGAAGTGGTGTGACATGGTTATGATGATATGCATGTCTTTTCAGATGGTTGGCTGTGACCAGACCATAAGTTATCATATGTGATCCTTCTCATTATTGGATGGTTGCAACCATACCTTGGTTTCATTATGATCCTCTTTGACGGATGGTTGCACCCATACTTGGATCTATTTACATGATAATTCTCTAGATGGTTGCATCCATGCCACAATTCATGTATCTTTTGATAGTGATATCATTTTATGTATATGTATCTATACTTGCTTGCAGGTTTTCTGATGGTAGCCAGTTCCCCACACTAATTTATAAAGCATTTCATCCCTCACTCTAGTTCAGCCTTCACACTTTGGGGGAATCTGTTACACAACATTTTGTCACTATCCCTATACTCCCCATTCCTTGATCTTGGAGGACCTCTACAATGAACCTCGCATGCTTTGTCTTTAGGGTGAAACTCCCATTATGTCCCTCTTCATGAGCAAATCATTTCCCTTTTGCACCATTTCCCCTGAAACTTCTATTTTTCCCAATTTACAAGACTGGAACTAATGGCCTTTGTATCCCCCACACCGATGTGTAGAGATTAACACTATTCCCCATGCCGATCGGTGCGACTGAGTTGTGTTCCAGTTGCGATGGTCTTGTTATGGAAATTTTTTTAAATTAGAGCTGAAGCTTCCATCTCTAGAAGCTCCGTAACGGAAGTCTAGTAATTGGTTTGGTTGGATGGGGTCGAGATTGACAGTTTGGGCTCCTTTCCCCTATAATGATGGGACTACCTTAAGGGATAAGTCCTTCTCCCATGAGAAGAGGATCCATCCACCATCCATCTTTCCTATATAAACCTCCCTTTTTCCGAAGCACAAACTAGTTGTAGTGATATAGTTAGCGTGTTGGCTGAGTGTGAGTATGCTATTAGACAAGCAAGCTATTACTAGTTGTAGCCATCTAGTTGTGTGAGGGAGAAGTATGTTTGGCTTCGAGTGAATCCTAAAGGGAAGAGTCTTTAAACTATTGTTGTTTGAAGCGATCATGAAGTGCTGGCAGAAGTGTGTGGGAACCTGGTCTTGTCAGAGGAAGACTGACATCAATATGAATGGTTGTAATCTCTCTTTGATATTGATATATGCAACAAAAGATTGATTTCCTACATGTGTTGTAATATTACATACTCATGTCTTGATGCTTCTTGACTCATTAAGTAGGTTGGATTGTGATTTGTCTATTATTATGTTTGTATGTTGTTGTTGTTTACTTGTTTTAGGAGTTTGAAGAAGGAAGTGAGAGATTGTTGGAGCGAGAAAGTGAGGACATCATCAATCAGGATAAGAAACCAAGAGGTAGGCCCTCTTGCTTGCTCCTAACCTAAGGAAATCTTCCATAGAATGTAACTGTTGTGGATAGACCCATTATTGGGCTAGAGGAATTTTTTCACGTCCACACTTATAATTTTACTTCACCATGAATTGGTGACTCCACTCGGGAGATCCCATAATTTTTTGTTGTTTTGGATTTCATGATTTCGTGACAACTTTTCTAGTTCCATGTTTTCCGTTTTGTTCTGTTGCTTTTCTCCTGCTTACTGGATCAAGTCTAAAAATCATAGTAGCAGATCTGGTCCTTGTTTTGAATTTTTTTTCTTAGTTTCCTTGGACAACGCGTTTAATCGGCTGATAGTAACACCAATCAACGTGAATTGTAGAGGAATAGTCACGCTGACCCGCATCTGGCTCTTGTTGTTAGTTAGGCAGTCGCGCCGATTCCTGTAAGTGAATATTAGGGGTAGACCCCAATTCTCGCCAATGTGTTCTGCTCTTGTGTTTTGACACTGTGAGCCTTTCAACTATTTTTCTCCCTGATTAGAAAGCTACTCTTTGTTTGGTTTTGCTTGCTTATAGGCTTGTCATCTTGTTGTTTGATTGATCGAGTTATTGAGTGGCGAGCAACACTAGGGCATCTAGCTAGTCCTCTATTCAGCAGCTTGTGGACTCATCAAGTCTGGTTGTGGGTGCGTTTGCTTTTTGCATTTGTTTTTGGTCCCTTGTACGACTTTAACCTCTTTTTGCACAAGTTTGAAAAGTTTTGTTTACTAGTTTGAACATCTTAAATTTTCTGACATAGATTACATTTTCAATCTTGTGTTTGGAAAAGCTGGTGTTTAATCAATCTGAATGAACTTCTCTTTTCACGTTTTCATCTGCTTGAAGAGCTCATAGTCTCGAAATTTTTCTCATTGAAATATTGTATGCGAAAGTTTGTTTCATTGTTTTATGACAAAATATGAAATTCTAGCTTGTTGCTTCATTATAATTCGCATCTCCTAGAAACTAGAATTGCATCAACATTTGAAAAGGAAGAGAATTTTTTTCATTTCAAAAGGACTAATAGATAAGTGCTTGTCAGGAAATTTAGGAATTGGAATGCATTTTTCATTAGTTTATAGAGTGAAGTAGTGGAAAATCATTTCATTTTCAGTTGCTTGATTGTTTGCATTTGATTGAGTAGTTTCTACTCTCTCTAATGTAAGAATTTCATCGAATTGAAAGGGTCTTGTCCCATTTAGTTGCATTTTAGGTTTTCTGAGTAGCATCTCTAAGACTTGAAAACTAAAAATTAACTCAAGATCAACTCTAAAATGAATTCAATTTACCTAAGGCACATTTGACATTAACTATCACATCTAGAAGCTCTAGGCTAGAGATGTGTTCCGACATCTGTAAACCTAGCAGTTGCCATTAGCTTCAGCATTAGATAGCACTAGCATGAATTTGTGCTCCCTATACCATCGCGTATATAACTGGAGACCCCACTAGACTGCAATCCTTTTATCCTTAGGAAGTCGATTTAGTCACCTTACCAACGTGACACACCAAACAACATTCAGGGATATTTCCTGCTCGTACTTCTCGGTTCGCCAGGAGGTATTTTGCAGTTCATGGTTTCCTAGTAATCATGTTTACCTAGATCATCTAGAGTAGTCATTTGATCTTTTTGACTCATTAAACTTAAAATATCATCCAAGCACTTTTCCTTTCGATCTCATTTCCAATCGAAAGTGATAGATTCATCTTTGTTTCTTTCTTGACTCTTTAAAAATGAAAGAACATCAGTCTTTTATGCATCTTAAATAATTGATTGCCCACAATCCAAAACATCCTATTAGATTTTTTGACCAAATTGTGAGTTCCATTAAAAGGAAATTTAAAAGCCTTGAATTTATTTGTTTTGTCAACTAAGACAAGGTCAATGTGGTTGAACCATCTAGTTCACCCATTTCCTCTTCCTCTTCTCCACCTGAAATATTGTCCGAGGAGCCACTTCCTGAGTTATCAAAGCCAATTGGGGACCAAAATGTTGAACTCGCAATTCTTTTGAGTGTTCAACCATTATCATCTCATCCTCCACCTACTTTCGATTCAGGGTCATCTGCTGGTCTTGACCTTGAATCTCTGGATAATCTCATTTGAACTCTAGAGAACTCGCCTACCACTAATGGTCATCTTGGACTAGTTATCTATCCTCTAATCCATTTGTTTGACATTTTTGAGATATCACCACAGCACCCTTACGGTGCGTACGATCAACTAGGTGTTCCTTTGGAACTATCCCCTAGTACATGTTCGGTTGTCCGTTGTCCTTTATTTCCAGACATGGAACCCGAGGGCGATTCTCCAGTTACTGCTCCAAATGAGTCCAAAGTCTCACCTCCACACACTGTTGAGGGAGAAGAATTGTAGCTGCAGTTCCCTCTTGAGGGTTTTCCTTATTCAAAATGTATTCCTGCCAGCTTGCAACCTAGCCATGTGTCTTTAGGGCACTTAGTTTCGAGCATGCTGAGTGCCTCATCACTCTACCATAACTCTTTTTGGGCATCAGGTGTTAGACCTATGTCAGGTCCATTCGTCATGAACACGACCTCCCAACTAGTTGTTACTTTAGTCCTAGTGCAACCCACCACCCAAAACACTCTTGTACCATAAATCCCAGTTACACGTCAGTCACAACCAGCAGTTTCAAGATTGTCTCTACCAGTTCTTCTGTCCCATTAGTCACTAGCCAGATTGTGCCACCACCTGGGGGGAAGAATATAAATGTCTCTATGGTGTTAAGTGCCACTAATGTGAGCATCGCATGAGCTCACATGCTTGGTATAAACCAGCCCTCTTCTGGTATTATTTACAACCCTACTGACCCTACTAGATTAAGCAATGTCTAGTACCAACAAGTTTAGAATCCTGGTGGTCCGTCTAGATCGATCAATGTTTAGTATCAGTATCCTTATGGGGCTCAATTCCAATACCAAAATGCTTACATTTCATATAGTTCTCAAGGATTGGCTAATCAACCTTACACCATCCCGTCTGGGCAGTACATCCAACTTGGCTACGGCCATATTTAGTTCGGTAATTTCTCGGGCACTGTTCAAGTACCCTTGCAACAATAAGGACAACTTTTGCCACAACAAGGGCAACCTTTGTTGCAGTAAGGGATCTTTGCACAACAACAAGGGAAGATTATCCCACAGTAAAGTCATCTGCAACAACCGCAAGGTCGGTCCTTCCAATAGTTGCAGCAAAACGCGCAGCAACAGATGCAATATGCTCTACATACCTCTCAACCCATACCCTCGTAGGGCCAATGTTTTCAATCCCAGGGACAAATTTTGTAGTCGCAAGGCCAGCAAAACCAACCTGGGCAGCAGCAACCCTTGTATACCTATCAACAAGGGAAACCCTTTTAGGGACAACTTCAAGGTAAAATCCTGCAACAACAAGTGTAGAATCCTCTTGTCCAAGGCCAACAGGTTCATAATCTTGCCAGCCAAGGGCACCAGGTATAGAACCCCTACGTCCGAGGGAAACAAGTGTATCAACCTTATGACCAAGGACTTCAGGTCCAGAACCCTCTTGTTCAGGGACAATAGGCCCAACAACCCTATGCTCCAGGACAAGAGGTCCATACCCACATGTCCAAGGTCAACAGACTCAGTAGCCTTTTAACCCATACGTTGCCTATCAGCAACCTGTGCATGGATAGTTTCAAGGTATTTCTAGTCTGAATCCTCCCTTTGGTCAAGGTAACCCACAATGGGTTAAGCCTCAAATGCCATATGGCCAAAATCCCCCACTATGGGGTCAAAATCCTTACCAGCAGGGATTGGCTCCTCCTTATGGGCCCATTTATCAACCTCCCATGCCTTAAAACACTCAATTACCCTTTTTTGCTAAACTTGAGTTGTAGGATGTATCACATCTCACGAATGACCCGATTATTCATTCATTGTACTGGCCTCTGATTCCATCCAAGAAGTTATCACCTAGAACTGTAGTCACATGTACATAATGTTGTCCAAAAAAAAAAATTCATTGTCAAAAATGGGTGTCAAATGGTTGTTGCCCTATGTTTGTTACTTAGGGATCATGTCTTAGAAAGATATTGATGTGAATCATTTTCAAATACCGTTAGTCATCCTCCATCATGATTGTATAAGGCATGTCTTATCTTGTTTACGTCACTGGTCCTTTTCGCATTTCCGCAGCGCAGTTTTATTGGCTGATTTTTCAGCGCAATGATGTTTTAGCTTTTTCGCAGCGTGTCAGCAACCAGCCATTTCGTAGCGCATTTTGCTAACTTATAACTATCTGCGCTACGAAATCGCGGATTCGGGGATTTTGCAGCAGTGATTCTTGAAATGTCATGTCTGGGGGGATGAGTCAGTGTGTCCGTCCGTTTATTGTCAGTTGGCGTCCTTTCCAAGCGATTA